>WWET01002871.1:76753-90831 GCA_011038615.1 Limnodynastes dumerilii | reverse complement strand
AACCTCACCTCCTCCATATCACATCCTGTACATATACGGTATAGATTGGGGGGAAGTAAATAAATTATTAGCTGGTCTTTGCAGGCTATGAGCCTCTCCAGAATCTGGGCAGCTTGTCATTCACTGTAAATTGACCAGACCAGAGACCACTTTCCACCTGATATTTTCTACAACATCTTAGTCTTATTACATTTCTCCCTATATCATATTTCAGAACCTCCTCCATATCACATCCTGTACATATACGGTATAGATTGGGGGGAAGTAAATAAATTATTAGCTGGTCTTTGCAGGCTATGAGCCTCTCCAGAATCTGGGCAGCTTGTCATTCACTGTAAATTGACCATGCCAGACCAGAGACGTGGAGTCTAACCACTGAGTGAACTGGTGTTCACTAGAGGCTGTGATGATGGGGATGGTCTTAGCTGCAGGTAAACAGCAGATCGTGGCCCTGTGAACAAGCACACTGACGCCAAGATGGTGGACCCAAATGGTTGCATTGGTTGCAGGAGTGTTTACCAAGACTGGTTGCTATAGTTAACAGAGACACAGGAGTGCAGGAACACAGAGCAGAAAACAGGCAAGGATACCTGTTGCTCTGACAGGGAAGTGATACCAGTGAGGGGTGTAAATAGAACAGCTGATGAGTGAGTCCAGCAAAGGAATGAGCTGCAGCTATGGGAAAATGCCTGCAGCAACACCAGGAAGTGCAGGAAAATAAAAGGTCATGTGAGCAGCAAAAGTAAACAAACATAAAGTGCAGTGAACTGAATAATCAAAACACAGGTGTGGTGATTCTACATGACTGCAAATCATTTCTTATATCATCACTTCTGTGCCTTCTTGCACCAATGAATTTGCCAGAAAATTAATAAATGCATCAAGATTATTATTTAAGACAGGTTTTAACTAAATTTGCAGGAATCTGTGATGTCATTTACTGATTTATTATTGACTTGATATTCCTAATCATATAGCATGGTGAGGATACACCCTCAAAAAAAATCCATAATTAAAACTGGATTTTTTCCTTCAAAGAAATGACAGAATTAAGTTATCTACACAATCCCACTTTACTTCAAATATCATCTTTAGAGTCAGAAGAAATACAGAAAAGATTCAATGAATTTTATGGGTTGTACTGCATGTTGTTTCATGTATATGAACTGTTATAAAAAATATATAAAATATCTCAGAGACACTGGTAAGATTTCTTCTTTTACTCTTATGCTCTTCTTATGCTCTTCTTGTGTTCTTCTTGTGCTCTTCTTGTGCTCTTTTGCTCTTCTTTCATGCTTATGCTCTTCTCATTCTCTTCTTGTGCTCTTCTTTCACTCTTCTTATGATCTTCTTGTGTTCTTCTTCTTCTCTTTCTGTGTTTTTCTTGTGCTCTTATGCTCTTCTTTCACTCTTATGCTCTTCTTATTCTCTTCTTGTGCTCTTCTTTCACTCTTCTTATGATCTTCTTGTGTTCTTCGTGTGCTCTTATGCTCTTCTTGTGCTCTTCTTGTGCCCTTATGTTCTTCTTATTCTCTTCTTGTGCCCTTTTTTCACTCTTGTGCTCTTATGTTCTTCTTATTCTCTTCTTGTGCTCTTTTTTCACTCTTGTGCTCTTCTTATGCTCTTCTTGTGTTCTTTTTATTCTCTTTTTGTGCTTTTCTTATGCTCTTCTTGTGTTCTTCTTTCTCACTTATGCTCTTCTTATTCTCTTCTTGTGCTCATCTTGTGCTTGTCTTGTTCTCTTCTTTTGCGCTTTTCTTATTGTCTGCTTGTGCTTTCCTTGTGCTCCTCTTAGGCTTCTTAATAGCCCAGAACCAGACAGATTTTGATGCGATTTCATTCTCAGGCAAAAGATTCAGAGGAATCCACTGATGCTTATCCACCACATCCAGATATCTGTGTGTTCACATTGTAACCACTCCCAAATGTATAGAGTATTTCCAGCAGCCAGGAAACCATGTTTTGACTGAAGTGTGCTGAAATTCCCAGAAATTAAGCTTTGCTGCTCTTTGCCCCTGCACCATGTTCTGTACTTGAGTAGTCATTAAGCACTACTAGCAGGGGTGGAACTACCATTTTATACAACAGGTGCAATGGCCCCTGGGGTCATGCTGATACAAGGACCCACAGCTGTCATCACCGCGCCGCCGAAGCTCCCCACTGTGTTACCTGGGATATCATCAGTTACAAAGCATATTTTTGGCACCTCTGCCCAAAACTCGCTAGTTACCCCTCTGGCTACTAGTGCATGCACCCCTCCCATGTTTGCATTTGTAAATACAGTGCGCTTGCTGTGGTTCTATTTGCATAAATCTCTGGATCAGGCCCTTATTTAAAAAGCATTCATATAATAAAGGATTTATTTGACTCAGTTAACCGTAAAACTTGCACAACTGATATTTATATTCTTCTTTTCTTTTTTTTTATTAAAACGCAGAGATTGCAGGAAAAGATAAAGCAAACTAATGAGGAGATTGAAGCAACAATGTATTTTCTATTGAACAGATTTAGTTGTTGCTTTTTAGAGAAGCATAAGAGTCACGAACCAAATGTACCAATTCCATGAGGTGATAGTTGTGCCTTTAATAGTGAGAAATTGCATGCTGTGCTATGTGCCTATTAGCTCTGCTTCTTACAGTCAGAGGTGACTGTATTCTACAAAGAAAGCATTTGTTTCACATCGTTAGCAAAATCATCCAGCTGATCTTTCAGGAGTGATGAGAGCTCTCATCAAATGATAAATATCTAAGGTAGGATCAGATTATAGTTTTATTTATTAGTTACAGATTTTTTTTTTTATTATATATTTATTCTATATTATTTTTCTAAAAATATAAAAAAAAGTGGATGCAGCAATTCAACATAGAGGACTATATCCAGGGTGTAAAAAAAATGTCGAATTACACCTGGGAAAAACCACACTGAATTGCAGGGGAGGTAGATGTCATCTGCTGCAAATTTTAGAGTTGAGAGGTGATGTCACCTTTCGTATATCAGGCCTGATTCAGACTTAATTTATTTTATTTATTATTTACGTATGGAAGTATACCTAAGTGACACACTACTACGGATAATGCAATCCCCCTGGCACTCCACACTCATGTACATAACTGTGTTCAGAACCCTGCCTTAACCTTTCATTGTGTATCTCTGTCATACGTTATGCTTTGTCGTACATGCCTAACTCAGCCCATACTTTACAATTTAAATGCCTCTCTCTGTGCATATAGTCAGGCTCCATAGGGCTGTCACGCCCAATCATATGGAGTTACGTACAAGTTACCTACATTCAGAGTTATAATGAGTAAGGAGACAGAGATGTCATCATTGGTTATGGTTATGGTGATGGTGATGGGGTAGTTCCTAGTGGGAGGAAAAACAATGATTTCAGTTTTGTCCATGTTAAACTTAAGGAAGTTCTGGGCCATCCATGTGGATAAGGATGCAAGGCACTCAGAAATCTTAGACAGGAGAGAGGGGTTGAGGTCAAGGGAGCAGAGGTAAATTTGGGTATCATCGATGTAGAGGTGGTAGTTGAAGCCAAAGGTGCTGATGAGGTTACCCAGAGAGGAGGTATACAGGGAATGTCACAAAGCGTGGGTCTTACCTACGCTTTGTGACACTCTCTCTACACCTCCTCTTTGGGCAACCTCATTAACACCTGTTGGCGGCACTCTCTATCCATCCCATGACTCTTCATCAAGGTGCATGGACGCCACCATGTTGTATTTGGTCACCTGATCTTCTCAGCCTATCCTAAGTCACATGATCCAATCCTCCAATCCTGGCTAAGGGCTTTCTGTTTAAACCTGGAGCACTGTCTAAACAGTGCCAGAACAACTCGAAAAAGCTTCTGCTAACTCCAAGTCTAAGTCTAAGTCCAAGTCCAACCTGTTCTTAGTCCAGTCCAGTCTGGTCAAGTCCAAGTCTAGTCTGTTCCAGTCCAGTCCAGTCTGGTCTAGTCCAAGTCCAGCCTTTTTCAGTCCAGTCCAAGTCCAGTCTGGTCCAGTCCAGCCCAGTCTGGTTCAGTTTAAGTCCAGCCTGTTTTAGTCCAGTCCAGTCTGGTTTAGTTCAGTTCAGTCTTGTTCAGTTCAAGTCCATCCTGTTCCAGTCCACTGCAGTCTGGTCCAGTTCAAGTCTAGCCTGTTCCAGTCCAATCCAGTATGGTTCAGTTCAGCCTGATCCAGTCCAGTTCAGCCTGGTCCAGTCAAGTCCAGTCCAGCCTGGTCCAATCCTATTCATATCCACTACAGCATAGCACATGAGCAGACTCTATATAAGGCCCCCCACCTTCCGCTACTCTGCTGAGCCTTTACCATGCCCCTGGGAACCCAGAACGGATACCCAATCCAGTCAATCCATGATAGGGAGAAAAGGAGCGGGCCAAGCACAGAGCCCTATCTCTCATTAAAAAATATGACTGCCGTCACAAAGATAAAAGTTCTCTGTGTATAATATGTCATCTGGTCTGATGGGTGTGGTAAATGATATAAAAAGTCATTTTTGCTACATTCATGCATTTAGCAACATTAGGTCGGTAATGTTTGAAAGTCAACAAAAACTATACTCAACAGGGGTCTTATTCTGACAACATCATTAGAATCATTAAACCGACCTTAACGTGGTTGGTAGTGAATAGTCAGACAAAAAAAACCACATATACTAACTCTAACCCTAACCTTAACCATCCCTTCACCATAGCCTAACCTTAACTGTTCCCTCACTGCATCCTAACCCTGACCATCCCCAACCAGTATACTATCCCTAGCTCTACCCTAACACTAAAAGCAACAGTAAAAATAACATTTAGTAAAATACTCACTCATTCATGTTGCATCAAGTCCGAAAGTTTCCATCAGACATCCTCATTGACCACTGAAGTGTCGATCAAGCAACACAGTCGAATGAAGAATAGTTGATCCAAAATCACTGACAATCTGGCCACCTCCAATCCAGCTGTGTCGAGTTTCCATCCGTTGTCCTGGTAAGTTTATGATATGAGAGAGTATTCCATTCTGAGAGTTTTGTGTAGTGAACATTTGGCCTCTTCTTAGAATTGCTTTGTTCTATGCAGTGCCACAATGAATGGGTATCCCTCCCAACCTCAAAGAAACAGAGCCCAAAATGTGTGAACATACTAACAAAATCAGTATGGTTGGTAGAACTGGACTGGTGAATACAAAAAGCTGAGGGTAAACCACTATCCGATGCTGCATTGTTTTCCTACTTGAAATCTGATTGAGGGTTCCACAGGAGTTCCCGCAATCACTGGATAGGCTTTATTATTCACATTTGCAGATAGATACATACATACATACACACACACAACAGGGGTTAATTTAGTCAGCAGCCAATTAGCTTTGCAGTATGTTTTTGGCATGTGGAAGGAAAACAGAGGACCCAGATGAAACCCACACAGACACAGGGAGAACATAAAAATTCCACACAGATAAGTCCTAGTCTGAGATTTGAATTCATGACCTCAGGCCCAAGTACTACTCACTGAGCCACCAGGCTGCCCTGCAACTTACCATTACATTGCTCACATCACAGACATCCTCCCATGCCATTTCACATGGTTTTTAGTATATCTCTGTTGGCCACCAGAATAGGCCCTTAGGACCGTATTCAGAGATCCGTTTCTTTAAAGTACGCAAATATACGCACAACCGTTGCAAGGAAACACCCATGACACTCCGCTCACACAGACGGGTTGAAGGTGACTCAGGAGTGCCTTGACCCACCCGTATGTTTAAGTGTGCATTTCCGAGTGTATATTGCCGCCGTACATGCGTTCCTAACTAACCGTGCCCTCACCTCGCCCTCAAATGGTCATTTAAATGCCCCCCACCCACTTACACGCATCTTTCACGCATCTCCGTACGGATCTTCCCATGTGCAATTCACAAGTCCGCGCCTAATGGACTTATGGTGCGTAAAATCAACGTAGATTGCGTAAATTTAGTTACTACGCATGCGCGGTTCATCCGATCGTAAAAATATGCAAGGAACTTCTCGCAAATACGGTTCTCGCAAATACGGCCCTTAAAGAGGACTTATCTGGTCATTCAGTTTATTTAAGACTCTGATCATTGGGTTTATTTAGGATGTAATAATTTTTTCAGTTTTATTATTATTTGTAGTCTTAAAAATTCAACTGAGCAATACCAGTTTTCATTTATTTTTATTTCCTTATTTTATTGTTATGTTTTATTTATTGCCTAATCGAGGGGAAGATCTAGAATTCTATTTTAGGGAGCTGATTTTATGATACATTTTAATCCCCCTTATTTTTTAACACCCTTATCCTCTTAATACTTTCTGCCCCAATATTCTCCGCAGATCCCTCTTCACAGATTCCCTATATTCTCCTCCCCACTATTCTCTCTATACCCCTCCCTCTTTACCCCCTTTCTCCACTATTCACCCTATATCCCTCTCCCATATAATTGCTTTATATTCTTATTTTTCTATTCTCTGTCACCCCTCTCTGGCTACATCACTCACTGACAGCTGAAGCGATATATAGCATTAGATACCTATTGCTCTGCATATGCAGAGACATTGGAAGCTATGACCCTTTACAAGTTCCGGACCATATTCAGAGAACCGTATTTGCGAGAAGTTCCGTGCGTATTTTTACGATCCGATGAATTGCGCATGCGTAATAACAAAATTTACGCAATCTACGTTGATTTTACGCACGGAAGTCCATTAGGCACGGACTTGAGACTCGCACGTGGGAAGTTCCGTACGGAGGGGCGTGTTTATAATCCGTCCGGAGAAATATGCGTGTAAGTAGGTGTAGGAAGGGATTTAAACAACCATTTGAGGGCGAGGCGAGGGCTCGGTGACTTAGATATGCATGAACGGCAGCGATACACGCTCGGAAATGCACACTGAAATATACAGGTGGGTCGAGGTAACCTTCAAACCGTCCGTGTGATGGGTGTGTCATGGATATTCCAAGCTGCATCGCTCAATGACAGCCTTTAACTGTCAGTGAGAGGAAACTGACAATATCAAAGTTTCTTCATGTATCAAATCCTGACTCTCAGTTATACAGGCACATCTCTTGGGGAAGGGGCAATTATCCCCCTCCCCCCCCCTCTAAATTTGCTCCTGCTTCAATGTCATAGTTGCCCACTCTCCCTGAATATCAGGGAATCTCACTGACTCCCTGAAGTGTTTGGTAATCTCCCTGATTCTAATTTCATCCATTGAGGTCTATGGAGATGACCAATTTCATGGAGGCCAAGATGTAATGAAAGAATCTTGTTAATCAGCTGCAGCGTCACTTTTAGCTTTTCTTTAAAGATAGTAATGAAAGTATTCACTGACAATTTAATAATCAATAAATACTGACATTTTTACTGTAAAATAGTTTTCCTGGCAGTGCTAGATACACCTATGGGTGGAGTTATTCACAGGACACACCTCTTTGGCGCTACAGGACACACCCCTTTGGTCCAGCACCTTGATAGTGCTCTCACAATCTCCCTGATATTCAATTGCAAAAGTAGGCAAACCATGTTCAATGTATACCTGTTTCTTCCTCCCTTTATATATATTAACAATGATATCCCCTTTTGTTACTGTATTGGAAATGAACTGTGGAATCTGGCACAAATCAACTTACACCTGCATATCTAGTTGAACAAGTCCTATTAAAATAATCTGAAGCAATTGATCAAGTAAGTACCGTGTAAAGTCTTTCACATTGATTTTGGATCAGGATCGTTCCTCCGGCAAGTCAAAAGCACTTGTTGCAAAAGCGTATTATTACTCAGGAATCAATACGACAATGAAATGTTTTACTGCTTGGAAAGTTACTTAAATTGAAGATAAAATATAATACACTTGCATTCCACCATTGAGTTAGTTCTTGATACAATAATAATTCATTATTGATAGACTTGAAGTCTACAGAGGCTTTGAAAAACACTGTGCAGTTTAATATTCTTTGCTGATGTTCAGAGAACAAGGAAAGATGAGTATTGTCTTGTAAGTGGAACACGGTGAAGTGACATATTTGACAAAATAACATCAAAAATATTTCAGACCTGTCATTTCTCGTTATGTTTTTTTTCCCCCCACGTTGTTCTTAGAGGAATTGTCTGACATATAAATGGATACTAGATTCAGATAACTGAAAAGTCTACTTTTAGAAGTCTCCCACCTAAATGGCCTAAAATCAACGGAGGGCAAAAGCTGCAAACAAATGGGGATTTAAAACAGAATTCAGCCACCAAAAAAATAAAACGACAAAAAAAAGTCTGCAAATTTCAGCGACAAGAGTGAAGTATATATAGAATTTAGCAAAAAGCAAGATTCTGTGCACTAAATTGCATGTCAATTTGACAAGCAATCTTTCCTGTTACTTCAAAGAAGCTTGTACAAAGTTTAAAATGCCATCTGTTTGCTGGCTTTGATGTGTAGCGTTGAAAATTGAAAACTGGACCTATTTTTTTTTTTTTATAATTTTTTTTTTTTAAATAAAAATCATGTAAGATGTTACGGAGCTTGGAACCGGTTATGGAACGAGAGAAATATAAGTCTAAGAATATTGACTTAAAAAAATTGCTTTGTCAGGCATGAAAAAGGTGTCTGGAATAATTTCACTTGTTTACTGATTGAAAATACCATTTTATAGCATATCGCTCAGGAATATAAAGTGGTCATTGCTGCAGAATTAGAAACATTGGACCTGATCCAGAACTACGCATTGGAGCGAATTTACGCGTCGCATAGACGTAAATTCGCTGTTTTGTACGCACTGAGCATGCGCACCATAGAAAATACTCACATTAACGTAGCGTAATTGTGAACGTATGGGCCATTCACGTATGTGTCCGGTAAATACTTACGTGTGGGCGTGACAATTTTACGTGATACTTACGTGTGGGCGTGCCAATTTTACGTTACTCCAAATTACGTGTGAATTACGTGACGTAGGTGGGGGGTTGTATTTAAAGTGAACAGTATGGGCGTGCTTAGCTGCGTAAATTCGTTCAGCCCATACGTACGTGTGCATATGACAGCGGTTACGTTGGAAAAAGTTAAGGTAGGGTTTGGAAAGCGTATCTTGACAATATACGTCCGTGCAAGGGGTGTGCCGAGGGGAGTGTAGCGAATTTACGCGCATGAAAATACGCTCCGCGAATAAACGTACGGCAAACGTAGTTCTGGATCTACCCTATTTTTGGGAAAGACACATGGGGCTTGATCCTGAATTAGGAATAACACCTGACTTCCTCGAGCCACAAGGAGGTCTTATTTTGGCAGTTTGACAGATATTACGCTACTGTTATCTCCAAGCACCTTAGGGCCCGATCCAGACCTCCGTACATTTAGTGCACATAACAGGGGTCTGCTAGTATGCACTCCCCCTTCGTGTGCTGCTGTGGCAGCAGCCATAACCCTGTCTTATGTCATCCATGTGGATCAGTGGTCTGTACGGCCTCTGATTCACGTGGGACCCCCTAAAACCACCCACACTGTAAAATTAGCGGACCGTGTTCACAGTTGCCACCAACACCCACACTCACAGCTGTGCAATCGTACACTTACGCCTCCATAGAGCACCTCTAACTTTACGTGTACATACGTGCGTATATGTATTCCGTACGTGCGATTCTATGTAACCGTGCCCTCAAAGACTCATTTAAATGCCCCCCCACCCTCCTTCACGTAATTTTCAGGTACACATTTCAACCCCGCCCCTCCGTACGTATGTCCCCAAGTGCGATTCACATGTCCGCGCCTGAAGCACTTACATGCGTATAGTCTACGTAGCTTACGTAAATAAAGTTACTACGCATGCGCAGTTCATCCGATTTTAAAAATACACACGCAACTCCACCGAAAAACGGATCTGTGAATACGGCCCAGCATGGTAAGGCGGCCAGAGGGGATGTCAGACAGATCTGTGTTAGGGCTGCTGCCGCTACTCACGTGCGGCCAGCTGCCCCGATATCCTCTCCGGCGCCCAGACACTTTCGCAGCGTGTACGCTGCACTGCAGGTGTCCGGGGGACTTCCCCTTCCGACGCCCTGCATAGCAACGGCGTCCTAGTTACCCGCTACACGTGGGCGCCGCGGCTGTAGGCAGGCAGCCCACGTGTTCAGTCTCTCCTGATTGTTTACCTTTTTTCTCTCCGCCTCCTGGGCTGTCCGTCCCCTCAGCCTATCAGCTCTTCCCCACACCTATTTAAGGCGCTTTCCCTCATCATTCAGCGCCGGTTATAGAGTCTGTTCTCAGCCACTGTAGCCTGCTCTTACCTTGTCTGTTTGCCTAGTGCCCTGTGCCTAGTGATCTCTGAGCGCCCCAGCCTGTCCTTGCCTTGTACCTAGCTGTTTAACCTCTTGTGTCCCTGCTTCTTGTCCTCCTGCCTAACCTTGTGGATTAACCCTTGCTCTCCCTGTGTGATTGTTTCTGTTGTTGTGATTGTGCTGAGTGAGTTTCCTTGTTAGTCTGTCCGTCAGTCCTGTGTTGTCTACCCTGGTCTGTCCGTTAAGTGTTTGCTGTAGTTTGTCTAGTGCAGTCCCTTCTGCAACTGCTGCACCCCTGTACCCGCTATATCTCATCCTGACCCCGCTTGGCCCTGTTTCCTTTCCCGGGTATCCTCTAAGGTCTGTATCCAGAAGAAGTCTCATCAGCTCCAGTCTATCCCCACCATCAGGGGCTCTAGCGAAGACTCCAGACGGGCACTGGCTCTACTTACTGGTGAGTTACCTGGTTCATCTTTTGTCTGTCATTTGTGTTTCCTGTTACCTGCTCTGTCCGGAGAAAGATTACCCTGATTAGCGTAACAATATCACGCTGCGCTCAGAGCTCCTGGCGCAGGGCCAATGGGGATCCAATATTGGATCTCTGCTGTGTCCTACCTTCTGTGTGATCACAAGGGAGATCACTGTTCTTGCTCGCATGGAGTTCAGAGGACAGGACCCTTCCTTAAGATTTACAATCTGTCCTCACTAAAAATGGGGACAGATTGAAAGTCTTAATCAAGCCCGAGCAGGGCTGCTGTCAGAAATTTTGGGGCATATCTGTGGTGCCCCGCGCCAGTCCTGGCTGCCCAACCCCAATGGTGGCCATTGGCACTAGACTGCACAGTTATGTTGTACAATTACAATATCTCCATTCTACCACTAGCACACACACCTGCCTCGCTGTCATAAACAAACAGTACCGTAATCGCCTGAAATCGCAAAAAGCTGTCATTTTTCTGCTATTAATCAGAAGAATACACCTTTTTGAAAGTCTGGATTTACTCACCTAAGAGTGAGTTAGGTGTGGACAGAACCGCACCTCACTCACTGGTGAAGCCCCTAACCCGCTCACCTAAGAGTGCCATAGGGCTACCTTATACCCTTTTCAGATCCCTGCCCCGGCAATATCTCGGGTTCACAGACCCGGGATATTGCCGGTTCAGCTTGGCCAGATGTTGATAGTTTGTATATGGTCATAGTCTTATAGTTTGCCTAATAAGACATGTTTTCTGTATTAACCTTCTCTTTCTGTGTGAGTAGGTTCCCCAAGTTGAATGTAATAAGTACCTTCTCTGAGATCACTTTCAAGTCAGCTTTTCTTGATTGAAGTGTTTCTACTCTCTTGTTGCTATATTATATATTATATACACATTTCAGATTCATTTGTTTGACTGATATTTTTATTTATCTTTAACATCATATCCAACTTTTGTAGCCTATGCAGAGACATGTGAATAAGAGAGTTGTATAGATAATAATTGATGCCAACTGAAAAAAGTGATTTCACAATGCCTGGGCACTTCTTACTGGTGAGGAATTTAACATATCATAAATGTCACATAAATATATGATTTGTTTGTTTGTTTATGAATTTACACTAACTGCAATTTCCTAAAAACTAGCCGGTGGTTCTATATGTCCAGGATTTACCATAGTTACCTAATTTTAATTTTTTAAAAGAAATGCGAGTATGGAGGCAGGGTTTATTGATACAATTTTATGCAAATCACATCATGAAGCCCCACCCCGCATGGCAAAGCTAGATTTCATAGAGCCAGATTTACTAAACTGCGGGTTTGAAAAAGATGCTGCCCATAGCAACCAATCAGATTCTACCTGACATTTTCTAGTATGTAATAGGAGAGTGAGAGCTAGAATCTCATTGGTTGCTATGGTCAACATCTCCACTTTTCCTTTCCCGCAGCTTAGTTACTAGGGATGGGTTGGCCTTGATGATGCAGGTTGCATGTTCTGTACATAGGGAGGTCTGATATTCCGCACATAAGAGGGAACTAAGCTCTCATGTCACCTCCTTCTTATGTGCGGACTTTGCAGCAGTTACACTGCAACCTTATGTCGACCATGTGAATCAGTGGTCTGTACTACCAAATTTTTTTTACAGAAGAACTTAATCAGTATGAAGAGTGACAATCACATTTGACCCACCTTAGGGTATTTTAACATGAAGGGTTCTTAATATGGTTCTATGGCTTAGATATAGCATAGGCTTGTTAGCACTAAGGGGTAGATCCAGCGTGTCGTGTGCCGTACGTTTATTCGCGGAGCGTATTTTCGTGCACGTAAGTTCGTTACACTCCCCTCGGCACACCCCTTGCACGGACGTATTTTGTCAAGATACGCTTTCCAAACCCTACCTTAACTTTTTCACACGTAACAGCATACGTCCGCTAACCAACGTATAGACTACGTGAACGTACGCCGCTTAGCACGCCCATACTGTACACTTTAAATACAAACCTCCACCTACTTCACGTAAAACGAACGTATTGTTGACTCACGTAAAATTGGCACGCCCACACGTAAGTATTTACGTGACAAATACGTGAATGGCCCATCCGTTCACAATTACGCTACGTGAATGTGCGTATTTTCTATGGTGCGCATGCGCAGTGCGTTCTAAACAGCGATTTTACGTCTCCGCCGCGCGTAAAATCGCTTTGAAGCGTAGTTCTGGATCAGGACCAATGTCACTTAATTCGGGATCTAGAGCGATGAAATGAGAGTATCAGCATTTAGTAAATATGCCTTCATCACAGTAAGACAATAGATAATATTGTGAACTTGGTGTAAAAAAGAAAGTAACATTTAGATAACACTAGAGTTAAGCTCTTGCAAAGGAAAACAGGATTGTTAAAATTTGAGAGCAATTAGTACTGTTGCCGGTTTGTAATGATAAATAAAAGGACAATTTATATATCAATGGGGTAAGTTAGTTGCAATATCCAAATAATGAGCATTGTATATGAGTCTAAGGTCGCAGATAGAATTGCATGCCTGAATGCGGTTTACTTCTATAACAGCACTCTTATACACAGGGCCGCCATCAGGGGAAACAGCCAGGACTATTGTCCCGGGCCCGAAGCTGATGCGTCCCGCGATACTACCTTTGCTCTGTGGGTCAATGCACAGGGAACAAGTACCCTGTGCGCTGGCCCAAGATTAATGCTGGTCAGCGGCGCCCCCCAATGGCATTACGTAGGGGATGGAGCCCACGGATGTGTCCTGGGCCCCACTATTTCTGATGGCGGCCCTGTGTACACATGCCCTGGATTCTGTTACCCCAACTATCAACAATAATAACCATGATATTTTTAATGAACCTACAAGTGTTGTTGCACAACTGCTAAAACACATCTCACACTAAACTTTCTTCACATTGAAATCATGGGTTTTTCTTCCCGCCCTTCTCTCTAAAGAGTCCTATGTTATCTCTTATAGATTTTCAAACTCATTGTCTGTCTTCCATCACCCTTCACTTTCCCACCTTTCGTCTCACTTATCCTACTCTCCCTCTACTCTCAAAGGGCCTGATCCAGACCTACGCCCGCGACCGATCGTACGCCGGTCGGGAGCGTAAAACCGGGCGAAAAAACGCACTGCGCATGTGCAGTATGACAACTTCCGGTCGTCCGAAGGACATGAGCGTACAGCGAGCGTATTTTGAGCGTATTTTTCGCCCAAGGGGCGTGCGTTTTGTACGACGATAGTCCGGACGCTCGAGTTACTACACAGAGGCTGGGATAGCCATTTAAATTGTACAGTATGGGTGTGCTAAGCCCCGTACGA
>WWET01002871.1:51549-72480 GCA_011038615.1 Limnodynastes dumerilii | reverse complement strand
CCTAACCCGCCAGGCCCTGCAGCTTAACCCTAACCCTCCATGCCCTGCAGCCTAACCCTAACCCTCCATGACCCGCAGCCTAAACCTAACCCTCCATGACCTGCAGCCTAACCCTAATCATCTATGCCCCACAGCCTAACCCTAACCCTCCATGCCCTGCAGCCTAACCCTAACAAATCAAGTCAACAGTTGATTTTTTTCACAGCTTGGATGGCTCTACATCCATCTCCTTGTCCCTTCTTCATCCTAAATCTGTGTCCATATATCTTTGCCTAAACATCTGCCACTTCTGAGGCCTAACAGCAGAAATACACTTCACAGCGGTCTGCTCTAGCAAATGGACGTATGGAAACCTCATCTCTCTCTTCAGTTGTTTTCATTGCCCATAGAGCAACTTTTGAAATGTCGTTACCATATATCAACTATTTTGATACACTCTCCCCCATGCTCCACCCTTCTGGCACAAACCGCGGTACTTACCGTATCAGGGGTCATCTGTCTGCTGCCCTTTCTGGCCATTATCTTGCTTCCAGGACTATTTCATGGGCGTTGCATCTTGGAATCATCACATGATTTGTTCCAGCTAATCGGAGTCCAGCTCTAGGAATCACATGACCAGGCTATCAACCTGGTCATAAGTGTTCTATTTAAATCCAGAGCACTGAATCCACAGTGCCAGACCAGGGTGTCTGGTTCCTGTTTACTCCTTGGGAGATCTCTGTCTGCAAGTTCAGGTCAAGTGAAGTCCTGTCACAGTTCATGTCTATTCCTGGTCCAGTCCAGGTCAACTCAACAACACGCTTAAACCCTATCACGTCCCCGGGAACTCAGTCCGTGATACTTTCCTACCTCTATGTAACAAAATATGTCAAGATTTGGGACTGGATCCAGACTCCTGCATGCTTCCGTACGTGCAGGGAGTCTGTTCGTCAAACAGAGAGAGGGCAGTGAACACCCCCTGTCACTCCCCCCTGTCACATAAGCCTGCCTTAAGTAAAACGTGCGGATCAGCAATCCATATGACCGCTGATCCGCGGGTGTGGGAGCCCACTTTAGCGGGCGGATGGGAAGCACAGCCCATATCCTAGGAAATGGCATTGTACGGAACAGAGTTCCGTATGATGCTTGCTACGCTAGTGTTACTATGCGCTCTCCAGTCAAATCAGGTCACTTATGAACTTTGCGTCCTTAAGTGGCATGACGCACGCAAGTCTGGATCCGGCCCTCGGTTATCATCTCTGTTGGCTGTTCCAATGTTGTTGTATGAACTGTGGGCTGGATCCAGAGCACCGAGCGCATTGCATATGCGCCAGGTGTTTTCCGACTTGAGATACTGCGCTTGCACAGTAATTTTCTAACGTCATCTACGCTTCTTTTAGAAACGTAGATTGCGTAAATGCGATCTTTAAGACACTGCCAGGTTGACCAGGTTTACAAGATCAATACTGACATGTCTGCCAATTTTTCAGGTCCACGGGTCAGCCTTCCTGCTAGACAACAGCTTTAATTACTCACACACCCATCTATGCCACCTTTGGAGGGTTAGGGCTATATCTGTATCCGACACTTCCGGACATTTCAGGCTAGTTATTTATCCCTCTACCCCCTCTCCTTGGAGGACAATCCAATCTGAGCAAGTATTGAAAAGTCTAAGTTATTAAAGTCGGAAAGCATTAAATGAATAGGGATTGTATGAGTGAGAGAGAGAGAGAGAGAGAGAGAGAGGGATGAAGAGAGAGAGAGGGAGGAGAGGAAGAGGAGAGGGAACGTATTAATTGAGATCTAATATGAAAAAAAAACTCACAATGTTTAAGGGACAAAAATGGTAACACAATGACATACAATATAACCTTGTATCTATATAAAGTCCTTGCCCACGGTTAATGGCTCATGAAAGGCAGAACCAGATTAAGACTTCATGGGGCCCTAAGCAAGATACACACAAACACAACAAACACACAGAGAAACCTTAATTTCATATAAATATATTTATTTAAAAAAAACTGCTTACCTGGTATTTTCTTTCAGATGCTCTGAGCCACCGTTTCAGTCTCCTACCTGAGCCACTGCCACGATTCCTCTCACACTGAGCCCTGCACTCTTCTCTAAGAAACGCAGGGCTCAGGCTTACTTAAATTCAGTGCGGGAGGCGGGGGTGCGGCACTGGCGTGACATCATGACGTCACCCAGTGCATTACTGGGAACAGGGGGCCCGAAGACAGTAATAGCTATATTACTGGCTTGGGGACGTTAACAGAGGATGCTGCACCTATATCCAGGGCCAGATTTCGGGCCCTGGGGGCCCACCCGGCCCTAGGTGCTCACCTAGGATGCCTAGCGGGTAATCCGGCCCTGATGAGAGGTCTTGGTTATTACCAAAATACAAGATATATAAGATATGGATTTTGGGAACCTAATGACATTTATGGTATTACCATTTGGGTAGTCAAAAATACTCTCTAACTTAAGAATACAAAAAAAAATTCTTAGCTTAGCCCCTCCAACTCTCAGGGGTGGCACATCAGAAATCTTATATCAATGAACACACAACAGTAACACAATTCTTGATTGCTTCAATTTCACTAATTATCTATGGCAAATACCCTCTTGCTGCTGGATCCAGACTTAAGTAAGTGCTTGAAATTAGTTACTCCTGGGCTAAACCATGTTAATTGCAGGGGGAGTCAAGTTAATTGTATTCTTTGCATGCCGGGATATATCTTTGAATTGCTTACTGCACACAGATACTGACCAGCTTTACTATCACACTGTTATTTAGACTTGGGCTGAGAAATATCACCTCTCAACTACAATACTGTTTGCAACAGATGAAATATGACTCCCCCTGAAATCAACATGGTTTAGCCCAGGAGTAACTAATTTCAAGCACTAACCCTAACGTAGCAAAAATCGTACGGAACTATAGTTGCATACAAATGGGCTGTGCTTTCCCTCTGCCCGCTAAAGCAGCAGGCTGGGGGAAGTATGCAAAATTTACAGTGTGGGAGGGGGCTACCACAGTTGTGCGGAAACGCGGACGGGCCTATGATCTGTGCAAGCACTTTAAGGCAGGCTTATGGCAGCGTAAGCTGCCATAAAGCCCGTATGAGAGAGGGGAATGACAGGGGGGCGTGCACTCCCCTCTCTCTCTCGTACGGACAGGTCTGGATCCGGCCCTTAATTAAGCCTGGATCCAGTCCTTGGTGCAAACACCCAAATTTGGACATCTTGTACTGGGAGTCACTTAACCATTACACATTGGCCATTCTATAATATATAACAGAGATGCTTTGATGTGATTGGTCAGAATATGGACATAAGTGGTTTCAGAGCGTGTCTAAAGAAACAGCTTTATCCAATGCAGTCTCAGGGCACTCAATGTTTTATTTAGACTACCAGATGTGAGAAACCAGAGACTTTATAGACTCTGGGTTCCATGTCATAGACAAGGGGTTCCTGTCTGTTGCCTTATCTTACTGCTCCAGTGACACCAGTGGAAAAAATGGCCACCAGGGCTAAAAATTTTGAGGACCCCAAATGTGTCGTAATAATGTGTTGTAATAATTGCAGTTGAGAACTCAAGGACCCTGAGTCAGCAGGATAATTTTATCCATTGCTATGACACAGTAGGCAGTGAGAAGGGGGTTTCAATAGCGAGAGAATTCACATAGTAAACAAAATTAGGAAGTGATGCGTTAAACACCTGACCAGTAGAACCAGGAAGTATTTGGAAAGCAGGAAGACGTGATCGGACCAAAAAGGTAAACAAACAATGAGTGAAAAGGAGAGTAAATGTAACAATCATGACATTACTCTCAAACTCTGGATCAGTCTTTTTATGCCTTCTTGCAAGTATTTATGTCTACATTAAACACAGAGCTGTTAAATCTCTCACAGTGGGCTTGAGGTTTCATGTAAACCACAGCCTCAATTCCCACGCCCCAGCCTAGCAACAAGAGTCGATAACGTAATTAGCGTCACCAAATCCCGGCCCCACCCCTAGTAACACTATAAAAACGGCCATTTATGATCAGGAGGCCGGGCTTTGTGATTTCATTTGCATAAATCGCATCATTAAGTCCCGTCCCTGTACAGGCCTCTATCTCTTTCCTCTGGGAGATCCCAGAAACCCTGATTAAATATTTCCATCTATACAATAAAAAATAATTGTTATATAAAGCAATAATACATTTTTGAACACTAATAAAATAAATATAATCTATTTTTGAACTTTTGCACAATAACTCCCAGCATATGAATTAAAATATATGTACTGGCATTCTAGTGAAACAGACGTTGTTGGGAAAATATTTTAGCTGATTTGATTTTGCTCAACTGTTACATACTTCAATACAGTGTTCCTTCTAAATAATGAAAACCCTAAAAGTACTTTAAGAAACAAATAAGTGTGAAATTGGAAAATCTGTGCAGTCAATTATATTCCAAAGGGGAAATGAACAAGTAAAACGCATTGTTTGTTCCATCTGCTAATAAAAAGTTTGACTGAATTCTATGGGGATGCTTTAATAACATTGGATCGGATCCAGACTTGCAAAAAGTAAGCATTTCCGATTGCTATGAATTGAAAGGCCTTCTATTTGTATTCTGTGCTTGCGTACATCGGAGAGAGCACTGCTGTCAGAATGTATCCATGTGATCTGAAATATTTTTTTACATACAGTTGTGCTCAGTTAAACCTTTCCCAAAATCTGGACAAATTCTGCCACACATAGTAGGAAATTGCATGCATGGTGGGAAAAGTTGAATAGGGCTTCAGAAATCAATAAACATTTGTTCACATATCATTTAGCAGCTACCGACTTCCTACAGAGATCAGACAACAAAGCTGACTTCACCCATCCAATGTCCTACAGAAAGAGAGTATGACTCATCCTATGAATTGGCTGTGTGATGTCAGCTCCATTGTCTGGTCTCTGCGAGAAGCCAGCAGCTGCTAAGTGGTAAATAAACAAAGTTTTAATGAATTACCTTCGGGCTTCAATCTAGCTTCCCCACCATGTCGCAAAATGAGAATCTAGGCTGAGAAAGCTTTATCTGAGCCTCGTTGTAGTGGGATGGGTGCAAGCGCTAGTGGGAGGAGGTGTGGTATTTAAATTGTACAGAAGAGGCATGTTCTATGCAGGCCATCGTGTCCAGACTCATTTTAAGTGTTGATGGATCAGAAATCGTAAGGTAGGAGTCAAGTCTCAGAAGCAGTGCGAGCAAGGAAAGTGGCCTTACCTCGCTCACATGGATCAGTGGATGATTCCTACTGGCGTTATATTTAGAGATCCATGTGCAGCGCCCAAGTCCACCATCAGCGGTATCCTGCCGGGACTGGTGTCTTAGGTCCGGACAGGGGGAGGGGACCCTGTTTCCTTTTTGCTGCTGCTGTTGATATCAGCACCTGGCTGTATAACAGAGGGTCAATTCACAATGAGGACTTCCTAAAAACAAGCCTTCCTTGTACATAAGCCCTTTGTAAATCGCTCTACAGGTCTGTGGCTCTTCACCTATATGTGTTGTCACGAGTCTCCAAATGTCTGGTGGAACCTTTGGCAGCGCCCATGCACGACTTGGGCCCAGATTTACTAAGCTGCGGGTTCAGAAAAATTGGAGATGTTGCCCATAGCAACCAATCACATTCTCTAGTATGTAATAGTTAAAAGAGATCTAGAATCTGATTGGTTGCTATGGGTATGCTATGGTATTGCTATGGGTATGCTATGAACACCTCCACTTTTCCAAACTTAGTAAATCTGTCCCTTGATCTGGTCCATTGCACCAGATTCAGAGATCCACCTTTCCCTCTGAAGGTATGGGGCCGTATTCACAGATCCGTTTTCACGCGGAGTTGCATGCATATTTTTAGGTACGATTTAACTGCGCATGTGTAGTGACTTTATTTACGTAAGTTCCACTGAATCTACGCACGTATGTGCTTTAGGCGCGGACATGTGAATCGCACTTGGGGACATACGGACGGACGGGCGGCGAAGAAATACGTACTTGAAAATTGACATAAAAGTGGGTGGGGGGGAGGCATTTAAATGAAGGATCTCTCAATACGGTACAATATGGTAACTAAACTAAAACATTCACACTCTTAATAGTCTGTGAACCGATTTTAGAACAATAAAAGGTTAGTCATTAATGTCATGAAGCGTTTTGTGTATAGCCCTAGAACATAATGTAAGGGGGGCCCTGAAGCTTGTTCACCTTTATTTTTTTTTTCATACTAAATGTTCATTTTCAATATTGTCTTCATGCTTCCCTGCGTCTTCAGAGCCGGTGTCTCTATCTTCTTATTCCCTCTGTACTGCGAGGCTTCATCCAAACAGTAAATGACTTTAACCCGGTAAAGATGAGGCAGCAAATCATTCACCTCACCCACTGGAGTGCAGAGCAGTGTGAAATTGAAGAAACCAGTCATAAATGTCCTTACATTCTATTCTAAAATTTTCAGGGACTTAAGGAAGGTTCTGTGTATAATATACATGAAGTGATTCGAATAGAAGCCTCTGAAGATCATTAACAGAAGTAGGACAACTTTACAGTTTAACTTTGGGGGGGAAGTGATCTTCTAAATGCAGCCTACAGAGCTTGTTATCTGAAATCTTGCCATCTTTCTATTTGGATTTTTTTAAATCTATGGACAAATCCAGACAAAAATGCAAAATAAATAAATAAATCATAGGATTGCAGAGGGTTAATTAATTTAACAAGAAGCAGCTTAAACTCCCGGTGTGGGTGGGCTTAATGAGTCCACTCACCTTCCTTCGTCCCATTGGTCCAGGGGTCTCTGGGGGAGGTCCTCAGAGGTGTTTTAGGAAGTGCAGTGGGGGAGCTGCTTTTCTTCTCCTGAAGTTGGACTGTTCGGTTTCCTGCAGGAAAGTTAAGTACAATTTAGTATTTAATCTGTCTTTCTTTCCTGTCCTTTCTCTTCTTTTTCACTCTGGTCTACTTCTTTTCTTGCTTCTCTTCCCTAAAATTATATATAAAAAAAAAAACTTCTATAACATCTAAATCCTTCTTATCCCTTCTCATATATCTGCTCTGCCGTTCCGACACCCCTTCATCTCCATTCTATACCCCCTTTGCCCTTGTGCTCTCCTTCCTGCCTCCTTCATCCCTCTGGCAATGTCGTGGCCTAGGCGTTGCGCGCATCCACCCGCGCGTCTGAGGGAGAACTCCCCCGGACTTTGTGCCCAACACTCCCCGTCAAGGGGGAAGTCCTCTAGGGCCAGCAGCCTGTCCTCTTCATCCCGGCGGGTTGATTCCCCCATAAGCAGGAGGAACTCGCCAGGCATGCTGAGGGGACGGGGCTTATCAAGGGGGCGGAGGCAAACTACCCAGATTAGCCCTGAGGGTTCCCTGTTTAGTCAGGATGTGGGCAGTATGGGTTACCCCTATAGTAGCCCAGGATCCATTAGCACCAGGGGGGAGGCAGTTTAGAGCCCCAACTCAACCACAGGCACAGACAGGTGAGCAGCTCTAGGTGGCATCAGGTGTACAGGCACGGGGATGTGGATAGGCGGTCGCCCGTCAGGCATTATCATGGCAGAGCTCACGGTTCTAGATGGTGCCATGAGGCCCCTTACCCTGATTGGCCCTATTGGCATGGAGCCTACGCCAGCCATCATGCACCTCCACCCTATTATGATTAATGTCACTCATGTCGCTGCCACTGTGATCACCACAACCCTAGGCGCAGCCATTCTCAGCGGTCTCGCTCTCTGCCCCCACGGCGGCGCTGGCCATCCTCTCACCAGGCGCATAGTAGCTCTTCGCAACCTAGGGACGCAGTGCGTGCTTCCGGTTCACAAGCTGACGCGGCTTCTTTTCCAGTTTTGCTGGCATCTTCAAGTGGCCGCAGCAGATCCGGCAGCCACAGCAGTTCCTCGGTGGCTTAGGCCCACGAAGCAACAATTAGTGGTGATAACCAGCCTGAGGAGACTCCAGGAGTCATGGAGGAAGATGAAGAGCCTGGAGAGAGCAGGCAGCCATTCGGTGAGTCGGACGCTAATGTGTCAGGTGCTGATGGGGTAGATACAGCTTCTTTGTCCACATGTTCTTCGGTTTTATCCCTGTCAACCAACACGTCCAGGCGCCCTACTCATAGTCTGGAGAAAGCAATAGACCGCCATTTGCGCAAGCGGGCTCTTAAGAAAGCACAAAAGGCAACTAGAGCCCCCGCTGCTCCCCCTGAGCCAGACGGTAGTAAAGTATTTTGCAATTACACGTGGTGTGCGTCCGCGTATACGTGAGAAAATAAAGTAAGGTGAATATGTGGATATTTTTTCACTGACAGCAGATAGTTGCAAAGCCTTAACAGCGGCATAGAAGAAGGGCATACTCACCGAGGAGCAGTTTCGGAGTTTTGAAAACTGGCTCTCGGCGTGGTGTACCTTTATGGAGATATACAGGGAAACCTGACCTAACGAAGCGTCGGGCCTGATTAAATATTTACACTTAGTTCAGGACACACACGTTAAAAATAAGGGCCCGGTCTGGCGTATCTATGATAAGCGCTTTCGCTTTAATGTGGATGGCCAGAAGGACGTAAAATTTGGGACGTGGAGCTGTGGCTTAAAGTCACACATGCTTCGCAAGAGCCTGTCACTGAAGCCCCTGGGACAAAGCGGTTTCAGGGCAGGGGGCGCGGAAGTGTCCCAGCAACAGCAAAGAGAAAGTGCTATGGCTATAACAACGCCGTTTGCAAGAGGGGAGGGAAATGCAACTTTAAACACTCCTTCCTGCGGAGCAACGGATTACACCCCACCTAGTCCTGCAATAGAACACCCGCGCCTGCCCCTGGAACTAGGCAGCAGTCAGGACCTAAACAGGGCTCCATCCCTAATTAAGTTAACAAAACTTGCAGAACGGCTATCGCGGTACCCCCGACGCGACATGGCCTCCTTCCTGTTACAGGGATTTAGCCACAGGTTTCGTCTTACTATCGTAGGGCAAGTTTCCACAGCCCGCTGCCATAATTTAAAGTCGGTCATTCAGTTTCTCGGAATTTTGGAGGATAAAGTGGGGAAGGAAGTTAGGTTGGGTCACATGGTTGGCCCCTTTGCGTCCCCCCCAATTGATAATTTTGTTCTGTCACCTATTGGCATTGTTCCTAAGAAGGCGTCAGGCAAATTCCACCTTATTCAACATATGTCGTTCCCTCTGGGTGCATCAGTGAATGATGCCATACCGGAGACGTGCGCCCAGGTTGTGTATCAATCGTTTGAATCCGCATTACAGCTGATTCAGAGTGCTGGTCACGGAGCCCTTAAGGCAAAAGTCCTTCTGACTCCTCCCCCTTCACCCTTCATCTTTCCGTTTTATGGGCTTTCTGATGGGGGGAGTTGACAAATGCTTACCAATGGGCTGCTCAGTGTCTTGTGCTTACTTTGAGGCATTTAGCAGCTTTCTACATTGGTGCATTAATGCAGGGACAGGTCAGTGCGGGATGGCTCATTACCTGGATGATTTTGTGATGGTGGGTCCCTCCAATGACGATTCTTGCCAGAGTTTGCTCTTCTCCATTCAGGCTTTGTTCTTCTGTCTGGGTGTCCCCATCACGCAGGATAAAATGGAGGGTCCTGCCACATGCATATCATATCTTGGGATTGAGATAGAAACGGTGGTGGGTCGCTGCCACTTACCTGAGGATAAGGTGCACCATCTTCACCTTCTAATTAGGCAGGCCGTAGCAGCAAGCAGCGTCACGTTATCCAAATTGCAGTCCTTTATAGGGTCGTTGCGCTTTGCTTGCTGGGTAATACCATTTGGAAAAATATTTTGACACCAGCTTGAGCGCGCCACGGTGGGGGGCGGTTAGACCTCTGGGGGTGTATTCCCTTATCCAGGGAGCTGAAGGCAGGCCTGGGGGTTTGGGATACATTCCTCGACGGTTTCAATGGGGTGAGGATCTGGGCCTCCCCTCCAGTGTCCAGCAAGGAACTACAGCTGTTGATGGACGCTGCAGGGGGCAGCGGATACGGCACGTATTTTCAGGGCAAATGGTGTGCGGGGGTATGGCCAGACCCCTGGCATCAACATGGGTGGACTAGAAACTTAGTGCTGTTGGAGATTTTCCCTATAGCCGTGGCCGTTGAATTGTGGGCCCGATTTTTCCAAAACAGAGAAATAGTCTTCTGGTGTGATAATCTTAAGGTCGTCCAAGCCCGACAGAGTGCCTCATTCCCTCCGGTTGTCCGTTTGCTTGGGCATATTGGGCCAGATCCAGAACAACGCTTGTGAGCGAATTTACGCCTGGCGGAGACGTAAAATCGCGTTTTGGTAAGTACTGCGCATGCGCACCATAGAAAATATGCTCTGTAACGTACCGTAAATGTGAACGTATGGACCATTCACGTATATGTCACGTAAATCCTTACGTGTGGGCGTGCCAATTTTACGTCAGTAAAAAATCCGTCTGAAATACGTTATGTAGGTGGGGGTTTGTATTTAAAGTGTACAGCATGGGCGTGCTTAGCTGCGTAAATACGTGTTGCCCATACGTACGTGAGCGGATGACATCGGTTACATGGGCAAAAGTTAAGGTAGGGTTTGGAAAGCGGATCTCGGACAAAATACGTACATTCAAGTGGTGTGCCAGGGGAAGTTTATAGAAAGTACGCGCGTGTAAATACGCTACGCGAGTAAACGTATTGCAAGCGGAGTTCTGGATCTACCCCATTGTGTTGAGATGCCTGGAGTACAACATTAGCTTTCGGGTGGCACATGTCCCGGGGTTGGACAATGGGTTGTCTGACGTGCTCTCGGATGGACTGGACAACTCTAATCATCTGTTTGTCACATCCCATCGTACCCAGGTCAGGAGACCTTACCATCAATGACTCTGATGAATACCAGGCCTGGGGTTAAACTCTTCTCACATTATATAAAAGACCTTATTCAGCTTTCCTGAGTGTCTCATGTTCTCAGGTTCTCCCAATCCCATCCTCCAATTTTACACCATAAATGCAATTGTGTAATAAGATAATACTGGGTCCAATAGAAAAATGATCACATGCAACCCATTCAATTTTATGTCCCCTGACCCAGCCCAATCTGGAACATGCACCAGGCAGTAGAAGCTATATCTCTGTCAGCATTGATGCATTATGTGTACACATATGTACAGACATCTATATTCACATTCTCCTGAACCAAGCTGGCAATGTCCGTGCATAGCTTTCTTCTTAAGAAGGAAAACATGCACCGTTACTTAAGGAAGCCCAATGGGCCTGATCCAGACCTACGCCGATGCGCTGTGGTTAGTAAAGCACAGCGGGCCTGATCCAGACCTACGCTGGCGTTACGCTAGCCAGCAGCGTAAAATCAGCTTAAAAGCCAATCTGCCCGGCGCTGGAGGGGTCGTCCCCCAGCGTTACTACGTTCAGGTTAGTTTAGGTGGGCGGGGGGAGGTAGTTTAATGAGGGAGGGAGGGGTTTGCGGGCAAACGCTCCTGTGCGAGCGTATTTTCCCTTGCTTAGGCCAGCTGAAGTTAGGGTAGCCTTCAGCCGCCAGAAGCGAGGGAAAATAGGCTTATACAGGGGGAGCGTCGGGGAGAGTGCATGCCGATACGCTGTGCTTTACTAAGCACAGCGCATCGCCATAGGTCTGGTTCAGGCTCAGCGTATCGACATGTACTTCCCCCAATACTCTCCCTCTGTCCCAGAGTATTTTCCCTCGCTTACACCGGCTGAAGGCTACCCTAACTTCAGCCGGCATAAGCGAGGGTAAATACGCTGGGACAGGAGTGTATTTACTAAAACCCCTCCCTCATTACACTCCTTCCCCCCACCTACCTACACTAACCTTTGCGTAGTAACGGCGAGGAACGCCCCCTCAGCCGTTACTGCGCTGCTACTACGGATGCCCGATCTTTGATCGGGTGTTGCCGTAGTTACGCCGGCCAACATCTGGATCGGCATTTAAGCCGATTTTACGCTTATATCCGGCGTATTACTGCCAGCATCGTAGGTCTGGATCAGGCCCTATGTCACTCTTAAGGGCCATAAGATGCCTAAAAACATGGGCGGCTCGAGGGGCAGTATGGGTGAGTTAGGGGTGGATCTGTCCGCTCTTAACTCATCTCTTAATTGTGAATCAGACCCAACATTTCTATTTAAGCTTCCAGTGTTCACTCATTGCCAGAATTCATGTACCTATACCTAAGATCTTACCATGAATGGGACTTATAGCCTGCTGAGAGCCAGGGCGTCTGGAGATGCTAGAGAAGTCTTCTTGCAATCTTTTCTGTTACTCGTTGTACCATCTTTAACCTAGAACGGGAACACAGATGAATACAAGATACAAACAAAGGACTGGATTCACACTTACGTGTGTGATCCATAGATGCGGGCACCTGTATCCGCACCTACTTCATGCACAGTAGTAAAAACTGCTAAACACCCGACGTAAATGTTACACGTCCGGTACTCTGAAAATGGGCCTTAGTTCATCTACATGCCTAAGGGCTGCGTAGATTGCGTAGTCACACTGACTTCAAAAGTCCAGTGGCAAAAATTGGCCAATTACACACCTAAGAAGCCTCTGCTTCTCAGGTGTGATTCTGGGCCAAAGTGAGGGACTCCGGAAGGGGCTGGAGAAATGGGCCTCATCTCCTGAACACACAAGCCGCCACAAATGGGATTTGCTGAGTGGTGCCATCTTGTGTGTTCTGCTGCAGACACCAAGCATACCGTCCATGGGCATCTTCTTGCTATTTGCACCAGGACCCTCGGCAGCTGTCTAAACCTTGTGCTAGCACCGAGCCTGCCAGACCCACTCATGTGTTCCACCACTGATACATGTCCTCCATTTTCTTAAACTGCAAAATCCCACTTATAGCAGATTTAAATATTGTGACTAATGCCTTATACTAGTATTTACTGCATATTCAATAATTCATTTAGCAGTAATTTAATTCTCAAATCTCTTACACTCTAAACAAAGCGCCGGTATTTTTTATTTTTTTTTCTAGTCATCAGCATCTTTAATCATTAAATTATTGGAAAATCAGGCAGGCTAAATGTGCATGACATTTTTCTTGCACATAATAGAAAGATATTCCACATTAAAATTTCACAGCTAATGCATCTTTCATGCAGCGGTTTCCAAAATGTGTGAAATGTATTACAGGGTTTTCTTTCTTTTTTCTTCTACAAAAATAGAATGGCGCCAATTAAATGATTTCTGCAGCCTGCCCTTAATCGGGCTGAAATGATTATTCCAGGAAACAGTAAGGGCTCTAATTGACATGTAGTAGCTGAAAAATATGTCTTTTGCTGGAACCCCTGTCACAGGAATATTGATATGCTAATACCTAAAGCTGGATGAATCATGTCTTATAGAGAGAGAGAGAGACTGGTGGAGATTGAATTATTTCACTTTCAGTACCTCGATCGTAGTGTATCTATGCCTAACTGGGTGCTACGCATGAGACGGATAAACAGCCATTCTAGAGCGTTACCACGGAAACTACTTCAATCACACAATTGCGAAAGCGATGAAATCATTAGCAATGTGAAATGTACTTTTCTGTGCTGACAAGAGTGCTCTCCAGGACCATTTTAGCAGCTTTAAGTGGAAACTATTCATTTACATAATTTAAGATTTTACACACGATCTTATTACCTTTTCGCAGAAACAGAGGCTTAGTCCTACAATTGTATTTATGGAGAGGAAAACAAAGACTTATACTTGCTGCATGAAGATTTCACCCCTACCCTCCTCCGTGCATTGAGGATTCCTGTTAAATGAATTTATGTTTAAGCTCTTAAAAATATGATGTAAGGATGAATGAGTTTAAGCCAATATTTATCTTAGACTTATTTAATTAACCTGTCACTTAATTAACGTAAAAATAATTATTTTTCCTTTGCTAACAGCAGAAATCATGTGATTTTGCTGAGATGTAGATATCGGTCCAGCAACCACTATTTCAACAACGATACCGCCGACAGCTTAATGAAATTATATTACGACACAGGAATAATGCATAAAGTTCCATTTTCAATATGGAATCTATTCTAAGGGCCAGATCCAGAACTAAGTACGACAGTGAAGTAGCGCAAGCAGGGAGGCATTTAAATTGTACCGCATGGGCTGGGTTATGCAGTTACGACTGTTAGGACGCTACGTACAAGCGTTGTTACGCATGGCAAATTTAAGGTAAGGTTTGGTAGTCGTAAATCCGAAAACTTACGAGCGTCCAATGGGAGTGCCCTGGGGGATAAATTATACTTACGATAGCATAAATACGATACACGAGCGTACTTAAAGGGAACTTAAGTCTGAATTTGGCCCTAAATGCCTAATGTTACTGTCCCTGGAACTAGGGTTAAGGTTAAGCTGCCGGTTAGAGTTATGGTTAGGCTGCCCATTACGGTTAATGTTAAGGTTAGGCTTTTGGTATAAGATGAGGATTGGGTTAGGCTGGTTATGGTTAAGGTTAGGATGCCAGTTGGAGTTAGGCGGCTGGATAGCATTAGGGTTATGGTTAGGCTGCCGACGGCTAGCAAGCTGTGAAAATAGTTCATTTCACCTTTGCAATATTGAAATACACAGCAGTCGCGGAAACGACACTTATGGAAAACTGCAAAAAAATAACAGTGGTCGCCATATTTTTGTTGGGATGTTACCTGTCCATATGAAGATATTCAGATCCATTTGTCCTCATTCACATTCTTGCTTGCAACCATTATCTGTGTTAGGATACGCAGTAGGCCTGATCAAGACAGAAATGTGCTCCCATTAGTGTAGGGCAGGAGTGGAAAAAACCTGGTCCAACAGTCCATGTTTTCCAGATCTTCTCAGAGAGTTCCAGGTAAGATACATTCTACAACCTGTGTTCCAACAAGGAGACCTGGAAAACATGGACTGTTGGAAGATCACAAAGACCCAGTTTGGTCACCCCTGATGTAGCAAATTTCTGCATTTATTTTCTACTGAGCATGCCCGGAAAAATGTGCAACCGCTTGCATTTGGAAGGGCGTTCCCTAGCAGAGAAGGGGTGGAGAGATGTTTGTATGCAGAAATTTATAGCTAAATAGTTGCATTAGCCATAGTTTATGTCTAAGTCCAGGAGCCAGCTGATGACTGATACTCCAACATACATATACCATCGTGGTAGCATTTAACCTTTTGAACTCAATGCTAAAGGTACGTGACTACTGCATGTAATTTAATTCATGACTATTGTTAAGTAATACTAGTTTTACTACATTCAAATTGTCAATTAAGCACTATTACAAAGCTTAGCCACCATGGACCTGATTGACACTTAAGAATGATTTAGGTTCTTAATTATACACAACTAGTAACAAGGGAACAGATTCACAACTAAGAATGAGTTAGGTGACAGATCCGCACCTAACGCCCCCGTCCTGCCTCTAATCCGCCCCCCGTTTTTAGGTACCTTATAGCACTTATGAATGCCATAGGGCTTCCTTATCTTGCCGTGCGTAGTTTCCTTCTTAAGAAGAAAACTACGCACAGACAATGCTTCCCCCCCACCTCCCCACGGTTAATCTAAATCCCTCCTCTCTCCCACATCTACCTAAGCACTCCCCAAGGTGGCATTACACCGTCTCTTTCTAACTAAAATACCGTCACTCACCGAGCTCAGCGCTGCCCTGGAAACGGACCACGCCGGACCAGAGACGCAGGGTCTAACCCCAAGCCAGAGCCCCCGATGGTGGGAATGGACTTGGCTGCAGGCGAGGGGCAGGGAGAGCAGGGGTAGTAGATGCAGGGAGTGGAGACACTGCTACAGAGGCTGGAACGATGATAAGGCTGGAGCTAGCTGGAACCAGAGAACAGGAATACGGAGCAGGGCTAGGAGAGTACCAGGAACAAGACAGCGTAACCCAGAGGAGCCAGGGGGAGCCGGAGCACGTGAGAGAAGTCACAGACACAGATCAGCAGGCTAAGGTAGCTGTTGCTCTGACACCAAAGTGCTGTCTGAGAGAGACCTAAATAGGCCAGGTGGAGAGGGAACCAAGCAAGGCAATCAGAGCACCTGAGAGGTAAAGCCTGCAGCAGAGGGAGAAAACCAGGAAGTGCTGAACTAAGGAAATCATGTGACAGACAGAATGTAAACAAAGGCAATGTACAGAAAACAGAGAACAAAAGGAATCGTGACAAATATTCTGTGCGGCCTTTAAAGACAGGTACATAGATTGCGTAAATGTACTACTACGCATGCAGAAGCTTCTTAGGTGTGAATCAGGTCCAGGGTGACTCCCCTGACAAGCCCCAGGATTTCAGCTTCTTAACCGACTTACGAATACCTTATCTTTAAGTTCTTAGTTGTGTGCGTTGGACGGCTAATTAAGAACGTTTCTGCCAGATTTCCTCATTGAAATGCCTCCCTCCACCCACTCTTCTTATCTTCGTTCTTAAGTTTTCCCGGCACGCCCCTTCCTTCTTAAGTCACTAGGGGCCTGATCCAGACCTGCGCTTGTGCGCGTTTTTACGTTGGTCATAAGCGTAAAAACTGGCATTTTTATTTACTGCGCATGTGCGGGGTACATGTTACGCTCACCTTACGCTCATAAATTCTGAGCATATGGGTCTTGAGCGTATCTTCGTAACTACGGTCGAGGGGGCGTGCCTGGCATACGATTTTTGGAAATACGCACCGAGGGAGGGGTGAGGCATTTAAATTGTACGGTATGGGCGTGCTAAGTGTTGCAACTATGCATTGAGCTTACGGACGCCCGCGGTTACGATCAGAAAAGTTAGGGTAGGGTTTGCTGGGTGTAAGACGGCAAGAGTAAGTATGACCAAGGGGAGTGCCGAGGGGAGTGCATCGTAGGTACACCGGCGTATATACGCTATGCACATGAGCGTTTCATAAGCGTAGGTCTGGATCAGGACCTAGGAACCTAGAAGAAATAGGTTTGTAATGGGGATTCAGAGCCGTCCCGTTTATACGTCCTATGTAAATTGTATATATTGGGTTACTACGCATGCACAGTATATCCCTTCTTAAATATACGCACCTAAAAAGCTGCAGATACTTAAATGTGAATCAGGTTCCATGTAACTGCATCAGTGCAGGACCAGTACCCTGTGGAGACTCCTAAGCAGTAGAAATCTTGGGTTCCCCCGCACAAATGATCTCCTAATAGGTTTTTAATTTTACCAACCAATATTATACACAATAAACTACACAATAAACAGATTTTGTTTAGTTAAGTAGCTTCTTTTTGGAAACAATTTAAGAAGTTTGATTTTAATTTTCTTTCAAGATCAAATCAAAATTGCCTAAGTTGGGCATCGGACGGAGTTCTGGGTCCGGCCACTTAACTGTAACCCTAATTGCTATCCCTAACCACTAACCGGGGAGACACACGGTTAGCTGGCATGGGTACCAGGAACAGCAAATGTTACAGCAGGTACCCAGGGGAGCGTAAATGTCGGGTTGTCTTAATTAGAACTTTCGGCATTGTACCTGTGCCAAAAGAAACATTTTCTTAATTAGAATCCCGTCTAACCGTGCAAAGCCCTCATTAGGCTGTCAACTCTATCACTGTCACAAAACGATTGCCAGAACAGCAACTACATGCTTTCAGGTCACGTGTCCGAACAAGGAGTGGGGGTCCCTGAAGCAAATGGCCCTATTTCGTTAGGGCCGTTCGCTCCCAGCCAGTTCTGAACTGGCATGGATATTAATTGCAATAGCAATCGATCAGCCTAACTCTAAGTCTAACCCCACAGCCTAACCCTAAGTCCCACCACACAGCCTAACCCTAAGTCCCACCACACAGCCTAACCCTAAGTCCCCCCACCGAGCCTAACCCTAAGTACCACCACGCAGCCTAACTTTAAGTCCCCCCACACAGCCTAACCCTAAGGCCCCCCCCCCTGCAACCTAACTCTAAGTCCCCGGTGGTGCTTCCAAAAATGAATGGGTGAGTATGCGAATCACATACTCACCCATTCATTAAAAAAATTCTGAGAGGGCTCGCATTCGAAATAGCTTTCTGATGACCCTTATTTGCAATGCGAGCTTTCGCAGCGGGGACTTGAGTGAGGGGAGTGGCCGCCCCTTACCCTTATGGAAGGCTGTATCCAGCGTTTATCCGGCCTTGGAGGATCTTCACTGCTGCTGTTCAGTGCTCTGGTCGAAGCAGCATTTTAAGTCTGGACCCGACCCTTATTTCTTTCCTAGGGCCAGATTTACCAAGCTGCGGGTTTGGAAAAAGTGGAGATACATACCCTCCAACTGTACCTATTTAGCAGGTACAGTACGGTTTTTAATGGTCTGTACCGGCTAAAAGGACTCCTGTACCGGATTCTGACCCAGAAGTCCCCTCCCCCCTATACTCTTTTTCCAGCCCTGCAGCATCTGATCACTATAGCAGAGCTGCTGGGAAAGACTCCTAAAGCTCTGCTATAGTGACAAAATTCTCTCCTGTGAGTTCTTAGCTCATATTAATGAGATTTTAAACCTTATCATACATGCAAATGAGAGCGGATTAAAGCCCCGCCTCTTCACAGGGCAAGCCACGCCCCCTGGTGCACCGATTTTTTTTTTTTATTTATTATAAAATGTTGGAGGTATGGGAGATGTTGCCCATAGCAACCAATCAGATTCTAGGTCTCACTTTCCTATTACATACTAGAGAATGTCAGCAAGAATCTGATTGGTCGCTATGGGCAACATGTCCACTTTTCCAAACCCGCAGCGTAGTAAATCTAGCCCCTAGGCTTCAAAGCTGTGCAACTCAAAATACATCTCCACATATTTCTACAGATACATATGTGACAGTACCTACTAAGAGGCTGTTAATATGGTTGTCATAAAGCAAACTTGGCCAATCTGCGGCTATCTGGGTAATGGAAAACTACAAGACCCAGCATGCTTTAACTGTATAGTCATATCTGATACCTGACAAAGCATGCTGGGACTCGTAGTTTAACAACACCTGAAGAGCCACAGGTTATGCAGGCCTATTATAGAGGGTCAGTTTTGTCTTGCAAGATAACATATAATTAGAAAGGTATCGCTTGGTACTAGGGGTGTTTTAAGAAGTGACCCTTGTGCAGGATTTGTACATGCCCCTCCCCCCTTCCTTACCTGAGGCATGACTGTCCCGATTTGCGGACCTTAAAAGGGGTGGGGCCTGACTGTGCTTCAAGCCCTGCCCCTTTTTCGGCCCACGAATAGGGACAGTCCCACCGCAGGGTAAGGGGGGCTCATTTGGAATCTATTTCTCTCCTCCGGAAGATCTAAGAGGGAAGAAATAGATGCCGAATGGCCCCCCTTCCCCTTCCAACCCTGGGTGCAGGATGAATGCCACAGGGCCCCCTGTTCTGAGGGCCTACCCTGCACCCATAATAGATACGCCTATGCTTGGCACATCAAGGTATCAGGAGATGTGAAGGACACTTACACGTCCCTTTGGGAAACATTTTGAGAACTAGGCGCACTCAGGTGCTTATTCATTATAAATCAGTACCTGGATGAATGCACTGACAAGCTCAAGCATTCATGACATCCCCACACTGAGGCACTGACACCCAGTTAGTGAAGGAGATAACCTGAAATTGAGATTTTCACACTTATGTTTTAAAATGTTCATGTCCTGCCCACAGCTGCCATCTCAGTAATGGATGTTTATAGACTTTATATTTGGGGAGATTCCAAGCAGAATGTGGCCAAAAACGATGTTCTGCTCCTGCTAAACAAATAGCTGCATTTGTGTCTAATGGAAACGCTATAAACTGTTATACTTCAGAAGTTTAAACCACAATGAATAAAGGACACATTATATTCCACGCTCGCAGATTCATTATACAAGAAAACTTTTTTGGGGAATATTTAATATTCACTGAATTTTCCTACGTATGCAACTGAAGCTTTTTCCATTAAACGGGAAAGGAATTTCAGTAGGTACAGTAAAGCTGGTCATACACCAAAGTGATTATCGGCCCGATCATACAATTATCAGATGGTCGGGCCAAAAAACGCTGTGGTGTATGGTCAGGGTGGATTTTTCAAACGCCCAATAATCTGAAATGCTCTGCTACCATTGTGATCTTTGACATGTTTTTAAGATTCAGCTCACTGATTGGCTCCCGGTTCTGCTAGGTTTATCGGACCCAGCAGGAGAGGTGTATGGCACCAATAACAGGACCTTTCCTTGGTGGAAAATCATCCCGTTTATCACTTCACCTCCTACAGGGATCAGAAATCACGGGATGGATTCTGTGGAACGAAAGTTCTATTTTAAAAATACAGACAGCTGAAAGCTCATTTTAGTCTGTCTCTATTTCAAAAATATTAGTGATTAGAAACTTTTACTAATGAATGGGAAATTATGCCAAATTCATATTTTTGCATACATACATTAAATAACACTATGTGTCAGCACCTAAATAAAAAGGAGGTTTAGTTCACAATATAGCTATATTGGGTTAAGCTCACCTACCCAGCGTCAAGGCACCTCCTGTTTATGTGCTGACACATAGTGTTATTTAATGTATGTTTGGAGCGCCGGACCTCTTTTGTTCCTTGTATTAACATAGTGGTCACTTTGGTCCTTGGCTGCACCCCTATATTTATATATACACTTGCACATATTTAATTTGTTGGATAGAAGCGCAGCCATTTTTCTTGCTACTGTATAGTTTTATTTGGGAGTCTGACCACTCCCCAAACATGGCCGCTGCAGGCTATTCAAATGCAGGTAGTGTCTTAACAGAGACCTCCTGTGTACACATATAGCAAATGGATAGGGACTCACCTACAGGAGGTGCCTTGACGCTGGGCAGGTGAGCTTAACCCAATATAGCTATATTGTGAACAAAACCTCCTTTTTATTTATGTGCAGACACATAGTGTTATTTAATGTATGTTATGTTTGGTGCACTGGACCTCTTTTGTTCCTTGTATTTACATAGTGGTCACTTTGG
>WWET01002871.1:17937-32585 GCA_011038615.1 Limnodynastes dumerilii | reverse complement strand
ATGTTGATTGCAGGGGAGTCATATTTCATCTGTTGCAAACAGCACTAGTGTTGAGAGGTGATAATTTCCAGACCATGTCTAAATAACAGTGTAATACTAAAGCTGGTCAGTATCTATGTGCAGCAAGCTATTCGAAGATGTATTCCTGCATGCAAAGAATGCTATTAACTTGACTCCCCCCAAAAACAACATGATATTGCCCAGGCGTAACTTTAAGTTCTTATTTTTAGAACTTTCTTAAGTGTGAATCAGGTCCTAAGTGTCTAAGCACGCCCATATTGTATGATTTAAATGCATCACCCCGCCTCCGAAGCGTAATTACGGGTATCGTATGGTTGGCACTCCCCTTCGCTCGTAGTTACGCTGTTGATACGAGGCTGGTATGTACGTTCAGAGTTACGTGGCATAACATCTGCTGCGAGCATGCGCAGTATATACAAAATAGCGTTTTTACGTCACCGGCTAGCGTAAATAAGCTAGCGTACTTAGTTCTGGATCTACTCCCATTTGTATAATCAAAGTAAATATATACAAACATGACATTTTGAAAAAAAATAAACTTTTTATTATATTTTTATTTTTAGATTCTGTCATTTACTCAGTGATCCATCAACCAATCAAGTTAAATTATATGTCATTGTATCATGCAGCGAAAAAAAAAAGAATGGTACTTTTATTAAAAAGTAATAAAAAAGTGTTAGCCAAACTCCTTTACATTAACAAGAAACATGGAAACATAAAAAGTGACGGTAGATAAGAGCCACATGGCCCATCCAGTCTGCCCAGTTGTTTATTTAAAACTATACTGACCCTAGACCCTATTTATCCTAAATTTAGTTTAAGATTTAGGATATCCTTATAAATATAAAGATATCTTTTTAGAAATTATATTAATTTTTATTGTTCTTATTATCTGCATTTTGACAGATCACATCCATGCTAAGAAATGATGGCCGCAGTCAATTTTCTCCTGCTTTTTTTTCCGTGACTGGTGTGTCTTTGAAGATTCCAGTAGTGATAGGTGCTAATTTCATCAGCTTAACCCTAGCCATTCCCTTCCATTAGACTAACCGTAATTTTCCATTTACCCTAACCACCCTTATCCTGCAGCCTAACCTTAACCATCTCCTCTCTATACCCTAACCCTAACAATTACCTTGTGGCAAGCTATAATTTATTAGAAAGCTGTCGACACTGATAAAGCCATGATTAAGCTGTTGGTATCAGTGTTGAAACAGGGTTTACTGCAGCAGCAACACATCCTGGATTAATAGCAACTGTTGGTGGTTGATGGTTACTGTTAGGGTTAGGGGTTAAGATTGTGGGTGGGGTTATGTTCGGGTAAGGGTTGGATAGAGTAAAGTTTACATGTTAAAATTTTGGACATTTAGGACTGACAGGATAATATCATGGACTGATGGGTTTGGGTATCTGCTCTGGGTTCCCAGGGACATGATAGTGGTTCAACGGTGTATTTGAAACTAGAAGGCTTAATGTATATGACTTTCTCATGAGCTAGTAGGCGGAGCAACAATAGGTAAAGATATGTAGACTGGGCTTGGCTTGACTTGACTTGACATGGACTGGAACTGAACAAGCTTGACTGGACTAGACTAACCCAGGACTGGATCTGGACTTGACAAGCGTGATTGGACTGGTCTTGACCAGGGCTGGATCTGGACTTGATAAGCGTGACTGGACTGGACTGGACATGACCAGGATTGGACCTGGACTTGACTGGACTGGACTTGACCAGGACAGGACCTGGACTTGACAGACTTGACTTAAACAGACTTGGCTTAAACAAATTTGAGAGGCTTGACAATAAATGCTGCAGTTCTGCTCAGGGATCAACCAGGCACCTTGAGTGAACAAGTTGTTCTGGTACAGGTTACGCGGTGCTGCAGGTTTAAATAGAGCACCTATGACAAGGCTTGGATAGCCTGGTCATATGATTTCAAGCACTGGACTCCGGATGTCTTGGGCATGTCAGGTGACCTGAAGCAATAAGGCTGTGCCAATGCACCGGAGAGTGCCGGAGCTGGCGCCAGATTTAGCATCTGCAATGCACCACCAATGACCTGGACACAGAACTGGAGGCTGCCACTACTGAGCGTGGCACCTCCTGGAGAGGGCACGGCTGGAGAGTAAATACCATGTAACGTGACACGTAACCATTATCAGCATTCCATATAACACCTGATTTCATTGATGAAATAGCAGTAAGGAAATACTAACACACTTAACATTTTACCAAGCAGACGAGGTAAGACTGAAGGCTTGACGCGTTTCTGTAATTTTCTTTCATTCAAAATACAGATTTTATTTTAAAAAAATTAAACATATAATTTTTACATTTCAGTGAAACAAATGTTAAATGATTACCAGGATGTTGTCACACATTAAACTATGCAGAGAAATGTGTTCAGTCACTTTCTGTAACAACACTCAAAAGCGAAATGAAGATTGTTATAATTAATTCATGTGTAAGAAAAATATATTTAGTCATAAGAAAAAAAAAACAAGAGTGGCAGAAAAAGTGATTTAAACTAATAAACTGTCAAAATTTCCTAAAGAGCCTAGGAGATAATTATCTGGATTTTCACCTTGAAAAGAAAAACAACTTAAGATAATATTAACGAAAAAACTTTGTGTCAGAGGTATAATTGTGATAAGATATTACTGTACAATATCAGTCTTTATTTCATTTGCAATTCAAACAACTGAAGTGTCTTCATTAAACCATCTGCTGGGATCAAACACTTTTGCTAATCTGTCAAAAATAAAACTCTAATACTCTCTAATAACTGAAAGACATTTTAAGCCACTCAACAATAAGGTAATATGGTTATAAGGGGGACGCGGTCTCCATAAAGAAAATGCTATTTACGAAATACATCAGCCAAAAGCTCATTGTCGACTGTCTGTATTTCGAAAACAGCATTAATTAGAAGATTTTATTAATAAATGGGCAAGTATGGCGAATTTATTTTTCTACATACTTACCCATTTATTATTTTCAAAACCTGGTGACTGATGCAGACCCACCGACCTCCGCTGACCCACCGACACAGACCCACCGACGCACCAGACAAGAGATTAGTGTACAGGAGGCTCTTAGGGCCAGATTTAGTAAGCTGCATGTTTGGAAAAGTGGAGATGTTGCCCATAGTGGAGATGGGCGTGCGGTAATAGCACATGGCTAATTTGCATGGGTCATGCCCACGTGAGAACGCACCAGGAAATGAGGACTCTGGTGGTGGAGGGAGCGAGGACAAGGTAATGGTGTTACATGCCGGACCACAGCATGTAACACTGACTTTTTTATTGAGCATATATTGAGATATACCTGTCTAAGTATTGTTTCATTAATCAGATATTCCATTCAATTGTGTAAAATAAAAAATGAATGAAGGGCAATTAACCCATGGAGTCAGGAATCAAAAAGTGGATCGTCGTGATTTGTTTGTGGTCACAATATAAATTCCAGGTGGATACATGGATAATGACTTAAGGCAGAGCTGTCTCAATCAGGACAGAGGAACGGATTCATACCCCTGCGCGGTATGGATGCACAACATGGATTCCTCATGCTGGATGCACAATTCGGCTGTTTTACTAGAAATTCGTGTGCCAGATGTTCCGCAACGGATGGAACTTGGATCTCCGACAGGATGGTTCATCCCCTCCGCCTAAACTCCATAAGGTGGACGGTGGCGATGGGGGTATTTAAATTATACAGTAGTGGTGGGTTTTAGGGGGTTACGTGTGGATCACTGGTCACATGAACCACTGATCTGCACTTTTGACTTATGCTTGCGTAAGTCACCAATAGTCTGCACAAGAGATGGAAGAGACAGGGGAGTTCACTCCCTTCTTCCGTGTGGACTGTGAGACCTCCATGTGTGCGGTAAAAACACAGAGTTCAGAATCCGGTCCAGAGCGCTTAACAGGGGTAGTCATAGTCGTACAAGCTACGTACAATCACAATTACGATTAGTAACACCTGTCGTGTGCATGCGCAGGGCATCCCCACAGCCGCATGTGTAAATTGGCTGTCCTTATTATGTCTGGATCAGTCTCAATGGGGCAGATCCAGAACAACGTTTCCATGCATATTTACGCCTGGCGGAGACATAAAAAGGCGATTTGGTATGTACTGAGCATGCGCACGACAGATGATACCCTACATAACGTAACGTAACTCTGAGCGTAAGGGCCTTTCACGTATCAGTAGTGTAAAATCGTTCGAGGGGGCGTGCCAATTTTACGTTAGCTTAAATTACGCAATGTAGGCGGGGGTTTACATTTAAATCGTACAGTTTGGGCGTGCCTAGCGGCGTAACTACACGCTCCCTATACGTACATGTGCGAACGTGAGCAGTTACCCCAATGACTGATGTTATATTGGTGACATTAAAAGAGAGCTATATAAACTGTGCTTAATTTCAATTGTTCTGTGGTGCAGATAATAACAAGCAAGTGATAAAAAGAACAATCATTGTATTCAATAGTTTACAATGAGCATATATAAGTAAAACAATATACATAAAACTGAAAAACACTTGTCCAAATAGTATATAAAGCAGATGAAATATAGATATAGGAGCTAATGAGTAGTTTTCAATCATATATATGTCTGATATTATGCATTGGCTATTTATAGATCACAGCAAACAGTCCGATTAAACACCATTAATAGGGACTAAGCATGTTTTAAATAAAGAACTGGGCAAACTGAAGGGCTGTGTGGTTCTTATCTGCTGTCACTTACTATGGCCCAGATCCAGAACAACGCTTGTGAGCGAATTTACGCGTGGCGGAGACGAAAAATCGCCTTTTGGTAAGTACTGCGCATGCGCACCATAGAAAATACGCTCCGTAACAAATGAACGTATGGGCCATTCACGTATGTGTCACGTAAATACTTATGTGTGGGCGTGCCAATTTTACGTGAGTCCAAAATACGTCTGAAATACGCTATCTAGGCGGGGGGGTTGTATTTAAAATGTACAGTATGGGCGTGCTTAGCTGCGTAAATACGTGTTGCCCATACGTAAGTTAAGGTAGGGTTTGGAAAGCGTATCTTGACAAAATACGTACGTTCAAGGGGTGTGCCTAGGGGAGTGTATAGAAGGTACGCACACGAAAATACGCTACGCGAATAAACGTACGGCAAACGTAGTTCTGGATCTACCCCTATGTTTGTATGTCTACCTTTTTATCCTAGCAAAGGGAAACATCATTAGATAGACTTCCTATTACAAAAAAAGACATTTACTGCAACAAATAAATAAATTGGACAGATACCATACATAGACAAATCACCAAAACTAGAGCAAAACTTAATATTAGACTAACAGAAATACTTTTAGTTGGCTTAATCAAAAATTCTGCAACAAATCAAATTAATTGGACAATCCACAGGCTATCAAGCTGCAAAACTTGATGGTTTATGGATTACGAAAACAATTTGTGTTATTAAAAAAAAAAAGTGTATATCATGACCCTGCTCCAACTTTAAAAATGACAAAATAAAATAATTCTACTAATTATTATTCTGGATAATTGGTCCCAACATGCACGCCAATACTTCCCTATGATACACATGGACACAGGATCAAGATACAGACAGATCAAGTTACAGATCAAATTAAATATCAACTATAAAAACCCCAAAAATATAGAATGATATTGCCTATAACTAGTGGAAATGTTTGGCAAAATGTGAGATAGGCATTGTCCGATGATCAAATAAGTTATGTAACGATATTTAAATGGTTAATCGCCAGTGCATTTCCACCAAACTCAAAATGATTGTTCCTTTTTGGTTTGGTAAAACCTATTCCACCTATGTCCCAAATTAGTAGCAAACGATCCAATCATGTCCAACTGATTTCATTCCCCAAAGACAACCTTGAGCCACACCAAAAACTATCATCCAAATAAACTACTTTAACGACCTAAAAATATAAATAAAAATACACTTGGGACTAGATTCAGACGTAAGAGGGAATTAAGTACGCGCGGATTTGCAAAAATAGGCAACTATGCGGTAAAGCAACTCCCAGGACACTCCTCTCATTCCTACGGGTTTTATCTGATTTCCACGTGCATAGGGTAACCGTCTGTGCGTATATTTGTCCACCGGGGCTTACTTTTTTGTATTTCAGCCGGTAACGGCATGTATGTTTTTCATTACCTATGTTCCCCAGTAAATAATGAGTGTTTAAAACACCTGTAGCTTTATTTGGGGACATGGGATTTTTGGGTAAGATTGGGGACCTTTCTGGTACTCTTTGGTGGGAGATCACCTACCCTTCTCATTGGTTTTTGCTATGATCATTGTGATTGTTACATTCCTTTGATTTTGGGCTGTTCCAGTGATAGGTGCCCCATATTAGGATTCCTTTATCTCGGTATGTTATCTGTGCCATTTATAGAGGATACTTATTGAGCTGCATACAGGTACCTTTGGACATATGCACATATGATATTTAGTATTTAGGATTGATCTTGGTTATTATCCTATACTTACCTTTTATGTTTACCAAATACCTCATTGAGTGCAATTTACCTTGCTATTATATAACATTCTTATTAATCGCTTTTTCCATTCTTGTCTCATATATCCCGGACCATCATACTTTGGAGAATATATTGAGCATAAAGGACATTCTGGACACTGAGAAACCTGTGTGCCGCTGTCTATTAGGTTGGATGGACTGCAACCAATATATTTTATTGTTTATTTAGATATTAGTTGGTTTTATTAAGTGCTACATATAGCAGGTTAGGTATCTATACACATCTAGCGCTTTTTCTCATCTTATACTTTTTGGACATTGCTCACAATTGTTTATCCCTATGATTAAAGACCCTGTGGATAAAATCCATCTTTACCCATTATCCATCACTAGGAGCTTTCGAGAATATTACATGTCTTTATACTTGCTCTTTTTCCCGGCTCTGCTGAAGGAGAATGTAGACAGGCAGAGGAAAATATTGAAAAATATGAGTGACTGTGCTTTTCCATCCATCTGCCCAGAATCCACGTCCTTAGTCGAGTGATGGATTGGATCAGGCAGACAAAGTATAAGCAGTGGGTTTAGGTGGAGAACCTTTTTTTTCATATCCCCTTTAATCTTTGCTACTGGCAGCCGAAGATAGCTTAGTCTTCATACCCCAAAATAGGCCCTACTCTTATTTGTTAGATTAAACTCTGTATCCTTCCTTAAAGTCAAAAAGAGAAAAAGATGAGGATTTGAAGGTGCACTAGCACTCCAAGAGAACAATGGAAATTAAATATAAAATAAATAACTTTTATTGATTATAATTAAAATTAGAGTTAGAACTTATTTCCATTGTAAATTGTATTTAATTAACTTTGTAATAAACTAAGGATGATCATAAACACAACGGCAGCAGATGCCAGGGAAATATAAAACTACATATAATTGGTGAGACACAGGACAATAAGTGAAAATAAAATCAAGTGGGGGCAATGTCTGAGGTAAGTACCAATTATATTTATGCAAGGTAACCAATAAGGGTACCATACAGAAGCTGTCTTAAGATGGTATATATCATGAAAAAAATTCTCATTTACTGGATCCGCACATAAAATAATTTGTGAATCAATAATTATTATATTAAACTAATAATCAGATAATGTGTGCTGGATTCAAATACTGTTGATAGGTGCTGGTTAGAAAAAATGGCTGAAAATAAGCCACTAAACGGGCTAATTAATATAGGCACACTAGTAAGCAAAATAATGCGTTTAATGTAAGTTATGTGGAGCAAATGTACCCCTCATTGTAGAAATAAGCGGGAAAAACTCCATGTAGAACATATAGGTAAGTGTGTCTTAAATAAATAAGGAAACAACAAGATGCTGTCCCTTAGAAAATATATATTGAATATGTCAAACAGCCAGCACCGTATACAGAGGAAATTGTATGTCCTCTATAACAGCAGCCAGAGCAGTGAGTTAAGTGTGCCAAATACAACAGCACATTTAGAACAGCTAGATAAGTTAAATTATGCTAACAGTGTGGATAGCGGACATTTAGCTCAGACAGCCCCCATGTGAACGCCAACGCGCGTTTCACTCTGAAAGCGAGCTTTCTCAAGGCATCAACCAGCTGATCGGCATGATATCTTTCATATTTTTTGGACCTGCCCTATTATCCGCCAACTCTGGAATACTGTATTTGACTTAGCTAACAAGATTCTTCGCCTTGATTTGCATCCTTCCCCAGAACTAGCCCTTCTACATCTTTACCTGACAGCGGCCCCTTCCCATAGTCGTTACATTTTAGGTCATATTTTGATAGCCACTCGAGCTGCCATTGCCCAAAATTGGAAATCCCCTGACCCGCCTCCCTTAGCTAAAATTATTTCCAAAGTCCACTATAGCTTTGTGATGGAGACGGAGGGTATGTCGTACTCCACCTCTGTAAACTCTCCCACTATTAAATGGTTTCATTGGCGAGAATTTGAGGCTTCAGATGTGGGTCCTTCACTTTCTCCGATCCAAACTGACACAGATCCTATGCCGTTTAGCCTTAATGAATAACAGTACTATGCGTTGTGTTTTGCGAGTTCTGCCCTTTTAAGACCCTTCTAGTAGATTACTCTCTGTGTTTAACTATGGTTATTGTCAAATGTTGATATTATATAGTGTCCTATGCACTTTTTTGTTGCATTGTTATAGTTATAGTTGTACCCTCCCCCCTTCCCCCCTTTTTTTATTCTTTCTGTAACCCCATTTCCCTGGAAAACAAAACATTTCAATAAAAAATTATTTTATTCAAAGCATAAATAATATAAAAACAATGGCATTGGTATCTGCGTGCCAGATATAAAGAACTACAGGTGAATGGTGATGAAGTCTACCCAACGAAACGCGTAGGCAGGGCTTAACATTGTGCCTCCTAGATTCTGCACCCATTTTACCACGTGTAAAGCATTGGATACCTGGCCGGTCTTCCTTCCAGGACGCTGGGACGTAGCTTACTGGGATACTCGCTAGAGCGGTAACACATTTCATGCCTAATTTTAACCATTCACCTGTGGTTATCTGGTATCTGGTACGCAGAACCAATGCCATTATTTTTTGTAGCTTGACAGGGGGACCATCATACTTGTCACTACTACTACTTTTACTTTTTCTTTGACGGCAAACCCGGATTGTGCAGACTTGATCTCCCTGTTTGTCCGCTATATAGATGATATCTTCATGATCTGGACGGGCACGGATGATCATTTTATTGCTACTATGTCCAGAATTAATACCATGCATGCTACAATCAAGTTTACCTACACCATCAACATCAAAGAAATTGCTTTTCTGGATGTATTGGTCCGTATTGATGATGGGAAACTCTCTACGTGTGCCTATAATAAACCTACGGACAGGAACACACTCCTTCATGCAAGGAGCCATCATCCTGCCAACCTGATCAAATCATTGCCTTATTCTCAGTTAATCAGGATCAAGAGGATTAATAGCAATCCAGCAATAGTGGACCAGCAGATGAGAGAAACCTTAAATAAATTCGAGGCAAGAGGCTATGGACGGGGTATCCTTCATTCTGCATATAAGCGAGCACAATCAATATCTAGAGACACTCTGCTTGCAGTTAAACCCAAACAACAAAATTTGATGAACACACGGATCCCATGGGTCACACAGTTTGACCACTTGAGTTTCTTCAAGAAAAGGGCCTCTAAAGCATTATGGCCCATAATTGCTTCTGACAACTCTATTCCAAATTTTTCCACTCGGTCTATATTACATAGCCACACCAGATCCAGGAACTTGAAGTATCATCTCTGTGGTAATGATATCAGGAGCACTAGCCCACGACAGGAGACCCATTTTCTTTCCAAACCAGATGGGTGCCATAAATGTCTTGGATGCACGACTTGCAAGCAAATGATAACAGGACCAACTTTTCAGCATCCGACTACAAGCAAAAGCTACAAGATCAGGCATGTCATTACATGCACCACAAGATATGTGGTGTATGTCATTATCTGCCCATGTCGGAAGATCTACGTGGGCAAGACCATTAGAATGGTAAGGGAGAGAATGGCCCTGCATAGATCTGCGATTAAATCAGCATTGATGAACAACAAACAAGATCAACCTGTGGCTAAGCATTGGACCCTGATGGGTCATGCTGCCACAGACTTAAGGTTCATGGCCATTGACCACATCCCACCCTTGACCAGGGGGGGTAATAGAGACCTGATACTACAAAGACGTGAGACCATGTGGATCTTTAATATGAACTCTACCACTCCAACTGGTCTTAATGAACAATTGCCCCTATCCTGTTTTTTATAGTCTATGCTGGACTTTTTCCTATGTGTATACTATGTTGATTTCCTGGTCATCATGTGCAAGTACCTTGTCATGTTTGATATCTAGACATCACCCCATATGTATAAATAACTGTATCTGGTTCACATTGCCTCAATGGAGGCGTTTGACTGGTGTTTTGCACGATGTTTATTACACTAAATGATTTAGAATTATGCATCATATGGTTGTGTACATATGCTGCAGTAGGATGATGTTATTTGGACTGTATATGGATGGTCTGCTGCAACGCTTTAGTTTGGATATATCTGTATTTCTTTTCTTTACGGGATGGTTTCTGTTTCACTCTGATATTGAGTTTGAGTACCCCATCCCCGTAGTTCTTTATTTCAATGTCACTGCATGGTTAGTGTGGTCGGTGTTATTTATCCCAGCTGTCACCAGAGGTTTCCACCGATATGCCGCACTCGTGATTTACAAAACATTAAGCTTGATCTTGTGGTGTAATCAGGCCCTTATATATATGACTTAAAGTGATGTACACTGTTGGGCCATTCATATTTATTTATTTTTCAGCCAATTTTTGCCTATGTTCTCCATGCACTGTACAAATGCTGTTTGGATATTGTTTTTAAACAGATGTTGACTGTACGCCCCCTCCTAGCCCCGCAGCCTATCACGGGTGGATGCCGTCTCCGCCTCCGTTGCTGGGGTTACCTGACTCCATGGGGGGTTCGGCGTCTTCCGGGTTGTGTGGCGCGCGAGGTGCTCAGGATGTGGGGGTAAGTCAGCTTCTTTTTATTTTCTATATATAGGCTGTATGGCATGTGTCTTGTGTTGTTCACCTGTATATTCCCTGATGAAAGTTATTTTATTAAGTGCTACATATAGCAGGTTAAGTATCTATACACATCTAGCGCTTCTTCTCATCATATACTTTTTGGACATTTTTACTTTAGGTGTGGGACTCCTATTGATGAGAGCTGCAGCTGCTTATGTGTGTTAGCACTTTTAAAGTGATATTACCCCTTTTTTTTTTTATGTGCGTATATTTGTGCTTAAGCGGCTTAAGTACGTGAGTATTTTGTAAAACGCACCATTAATAGGCCATTTAATACCCCCCCACCTATTTTTCTTAACTGCCTTCTAACGGAGAACTGACCCGCCCCTTTTACGTATCTCACTAATCACGGTCTTGAACTCCATGCATAAATAAAGTTACTACGCATGCGCAGTTTAACCGTGCCTAAAAATACGCATGGAAAAGGCAGCACTTTCTTAAGTCTGAATCAGGGACTTGGATACAAGTGTCAAAAAGTAATGTGAGGTTCCAAATTTTTTCAGTGTTATACTGTTATATATGCAGAGAAAGAAAAAGGAAAAGGAAAAGGGGGTGCTTCATGGTGCAGTATTTTTATTCAAAGCATACATAATATAAAAACAATGGCATTAGTATCTGCGTACCAGATATAAAGAACTACAGGTGAATGGTAATCAAGTCTACCCAACAAAACGCGTAGGGTGGGCTTAACATTGTGCCTCCTAGATTCTGCGCCCATCTTACCACGTGTAAAGCATTGGATACCTGGCCGGTCTTCCTTCCAGGACGCTGGGACGTAGCTTACTGGGATACTCGCTAGAGCGGTAACACATTTCATGCTTAATTTGAACCATTCACCTGTGGTTATCTGGTATCTGGTACGCAGAACCAATGCCATTATTTTTATATTATTTATGCTTTGAATAAAAATACTGCACCATGAAGCATCCCCTTTCCTTTTTCTTTCGCTACAGATAACTTTATAAACCAGATTAAAGACTGGTTTTTATGAGATGGGAGCTGCGGTCACTAAAAGCTCCTGACCTGGTGAAATCTAACGAACATTCACTGGAGATCCTAACAGACCCTTTCTCTTGCTACATATTCTAAGGACCGTATGCAAACTCCCGGACATATAACATATATGTCCGGAGTTTTGTGGTCTTTACTACTGCGCACGCGCAGTAAATTTTTAACGTAATATACGTATACCTTTCCTTATGTAGATTGCGTATATGCGGTCTTGAAGATATATATATACACATATATATATATATATATATATATATGTACCGCATATACGCAATCTATGTTAGGAAAAGATACGTAGATTACGTAAAGACCACAAAACTCCGGACGTATATCTTATATGTCCAGGAGTCTGCATACAGTCCTAATTAAGCATGCCCTATACTGCCCCTTTGTGTTATATATGCATTAACAATCTCGGCAAGTTATTATGGCTCTTTATGATAGTAACGGTACAAGATTTCAGATAAAAAACAATTATAAAGCCATTAGCTCCTTCATATCAGTAACAGCCTATCCCTTATCTTTCTTCTTTAATATCCAAAATGTTACTAGAGACAGATGTGCACTTTGCCCCTTGAACAATTTTTCTGATAAAGTTAAAGGGTCTAATCCTGATTAAAAAGTAAATTCCGTACGTAACCTTCACCATGGAGGCTCACATAAGGAATATGTAACCAAAACATCACATGCAGTAGAACAGGGCCCTCCCTCTACATTTCTGTATTCCTCCTGCATGGTGGATCCGGGCCCTGGATGGTACATTGAGTATTCCGCATGCAACTCTGCCCCCGTGGAATACTGGATCCTATGTAAGGGCTAAAGCCAGTCCTTACTGCACGATTTAAATGCTTAATGACACCCACCAGGCGTATTTTGTATGCATGGTGGGTGGCCCGGTCCTCCCCTGGTGGTGGATGATTTCAGCACAAAACACAGCGTCTGTGTTCCGTTGTTGAAGTATAGGTACTGGGCCTGCCCAGTACCTAGACAGCGCTTAATTATGAACATTGCCTATGAAAGTCAGATCATTTTATTCATTCAAGATCAGGTTTATAAAGTCTGACTCATGTATTGTTACATGCCGCTCTGTGACTTACCCCTCTCGGTCCTCTCATCCGCGGCTTCCATCTGCCGCATGTCTCTCCCTGCTCCTTCCGACATGCCAGTCATGGCATGTAAACAAAGGCCACGTGGGAACGCCGCCGCAGCCTCAGACGAGCACGCACTCCCATCTCCCTCTGCTAATAGGGCTTCTTCACGGTTAGGGACTTCCCCCTGAGAGGCTGGTCGGCTGTTAGCCTATCAGAGGCTAGCAGCCTCTATTTAGCTTCGGCACTGCCTTCTGGCAGGCACCGGTTATAGACTCTGATTTTCCAGTATCTGTGCCTGCTACTCTCTCTCTCTTTCCTGCCTTGTGCCATTTTTCCTGCATTCTCGAGTGCCCCATTTCATCCAGCCTTTCTCCTTGCCCGCCTCCTCTCAGTGTGTCATCTCCCTCTCTCCGACCTTGCTGTTTTACTCTGCCTTTTTGTTCCCTGCCTATCCTGGTTGCTTGTGTCTGTTGGCCCATCGGGGCTGGTGCGTGTGCGTGTGTGTGCCCTGGTTAGTCAGTTTGTCCTGTCAATCTTGTTAACCCCTTCTCGTCCATGGTCTCTGTCATTTGTTCCTCGTGGTTTGTCACTGGTCAGTCTCTTCTGACTCAGTCTTTCTCCCGCTGCTTCTTCCATCTTGCTCCCAGACTTTCTGTTTCCTACTTTGACTCTTACTTCCTGTCCTGGGAATTGCCCCAGGGGCCGTGACCTGTGGGGAAACCTGCAGCCCAGACTATCTTCACCTTTAGAGGCTCCAGTGAACACCAGGTCCCGTTAGACTCCGCAGCTTGGCAAACAATGACCGTCTCGCTCCTGCGGCCACCCTGGTACTCACCTCAGGTAAGTCCAGCTTGCCGTAACAGTATAACCGGCAACTACAGGTTACCACAGCCGTCGGTAACATGGACACCACTGCCGAGGCCATCATTGCGCTTAAAGCTCAAGTATTCAACCTGCGACAGATGGTTCAGACCCTCACGTCGAAAGTCCAGTCTCAGGATCATGTTATCGCATCTCTGCAATCCTCCAACCAGTCCAACCCAGCATCCGCATCCGTTCCACCTTAGGCTGCTACCGATGTCAAAGTCAATCTTCCAGATCACTTCTTGGGAGATAGATCCCAATTTCTCCTGTTCAAGGAAAGCTCCAAATTGTACTTACAGCTAAGGCCCAAAACTTACGGCACCAAACTCCAGAGGGTGGAACTGGTCATCACTTTATTGCAAGGGGACCTTCAGGCTTGGGCCTTCAGTCTGTCACCCCAGGACCCAGCTCGTCAGTTGGTGGATGCCTTCTTTAAAGCCCTCGGGCCTGATCCAGAGCTACGATGTTACACTGAGCACTGTAGCGCTCAGCGTAACATCGCTGCTCT
>WWET01002871.1:1454-17932 GCA_011038615.1 Limnodynastes dumerilii | reverse complement strand
AGGGCCTGATCCAGAGCTACGATGTTACACTGAGCGTTGTAGTGCTCAGCATAACATCGCTGCTCTGGCCCGACACCCCCCCCTTGTAGGAGCGTATTAACTCTCCCTTACGCCGGCTGAAGGCTACCCTAACTGCAGCCGGCGTAAGGGAGAGTTGATACGCTGGGATGGCGGCGTTAGTACGTTACCGCCGCCCTCCCAGCCTCATTTCCCCTCCAGCGTCCCTACGGCGCTACTATGGACGCCCGATCTACGATCGGGCGTTTCCATAGTGACGCCGGGCAACATCTGCCCGGTGCATGCGCATTACGCTTACGGCCGCCGTAATAGCGACGGCGCCCGTAGCTCTGGATCAGGCCCCTCGGGCTGCTCTATGATGACCCGGATCGTCTGGCCACAGCGGAAGCCAAATTATGGGTCCTTCTCCAAGGAAGAAGATCTGCAGAGGAGTTCTGTGCTGAATGTCGAAGCTGGGCGCAGGACTCAGGGTTGAACGATCCCGCACTGCGTAGCCAGTTTCGTGTGGGCCTTTCCGAGCATATGAAAGACTCTCTGGTACAGTTTCCTGCAGCGTAAAGTCTAGATGACCTTATGCATCTCTCCATCAAAGTGGATCATCTCTTAAAGGAACGCCATATGGAGGAAGACTCTGATACCTCGTTCTGTCTGGCTCATTTCCCCACTGATACAACAGTCATGGATGAACCCATGCAGATATGGTCCTATCATATCCTACAATAGGTGCCTCTATTGTGGAGGGAAGGCTCACTGGGCAGACAACTGCCCCAACAAAGCCACCCTGTTAGGAAATGCCTAAACCAGACAAAGATTGAAGGGCTCCATCTGGGTGTCCATTTCATTTCTAACAAAAACTTCCTTCTTGTCCCTGCTCGCCTTCACCTCAGTACCCAAGAGGTCAACCTGTCAGCTTTTATCGACGTTGACCTTGCCCGTTCCTTAGGTCTGGAGTCCAAGACCATCTCGTCCCCTGTAACTGCCTGCGGTCTTGATGAGAGACCTCTGTCTGATGGGACGATCCTGGAATGTACCCTTCCCCTCCGGCTCTTATTGGGGTTTGTCACTGAGAACTGATGGAGTTCTTCATTATTTGCTGTCCGGAGGCTCAAATTGTCCTCGGTCATCCTTTGCTACAGACCCACAATCCTCGCATCGATTGGTCCAGGGGTGAGATCATAAGCTGGAGTGATTTCTGTGCTGGAGTCTGTCTCTCTCTTCCTGTTAGCTTAGGACAAACTACCCTTTCTGGCCTTCCACAACAGTACGCTGACTTTGCTGATGTCTTTTCAGATCAGGCCTCAGGGGAACTACCTCCCCATCGGCCTTCAGACTGTGCTATCGATCTAGAGCCCGAAGCCATTCTCCCTAAGGGGAGATTACTCTCGCACTCTCGCTCGGAGTCCATGGCGATGGAAGAATATGTTTGTGACAACCTCCGTATAGCCTTCATCCTTCCATCTAAATCCCCAGTCGGAGCAGGTTTTTTCTTTGTAGTCAAAAAGGATGGGTCCCTCAGGCCTTGTATTGATTATAGGGCTCTGAACAAGATCACCATCAAAAACATGTATCCTATTCCACGCATCTCTGATCTCTTTGATCAACTAAAAGGAGCCATAATCTACTCCAAGATCGACCTCAGGGGAGCCTATAATCTGGTCAGAATTTGTGAGGGAGACGAATGGAAGACGGCGTTCAACACACACTCAGGGCACTATGAGTACCAGGTCATGCCTTTCGGGCTCTGCAATGTTCCAGCAGTCTTCCAGGACCTCATTAACAGGATACTTCAGGACTACCTAGGTCGATTTATTGTTGTTTACTTAGATGATATCCTCATCTTTGCTCCTGACCTCTCTTCACATCGGATACATGTACGACAATCCTCACTCGTCTCAGAGAGAACCACCTCTTTGCCAAACCAGAGAAGTGTGAATTTGTGGTAAAACCCGTTACCTTTCTCGGTTATGTGATCACTCCTGAGGGTTTTTCTATGGATCCCGCCAAGAAGAAAGCGATCTTGGATTGGGTACAACCCAACAACCTGAAGGCTACTCAATGTTTTCTGGGGTTTTCAAACTATTATCAAAGGTTCATTAAAGGTATCTCAATTCTGGTCACACCCATTTCGGATCTTACCAAAAAGGGGGCAGATCCTAGCAAGTGGTCCTCAGCAGCTGTTAAAGTTTACATGCCCTGAAGAAAGTGTTCGTTTCTGCTCCCATCCTCCGGCATCCGGATCCTGGACGGCCTTTCATTAATAAGGTAGATGCCTCTGACGTGGGTGCCGGTGTGGTCCTGTCCCAGCAGGATCCTCAAGACCTGAAATCCAACCCATGTGCTTACTTTTCTAAAAAATTCTCCCCTGCCGAAAGAAATTACGACATAGGCAACAAAAAGTTACTCGCCATGGTTGGAGGGGGCACTACATACCATCACCGTCATCACAGACCATAAGAACTTGGCCTACATTGAAGCTGCTAAGAGGCTGATTCCCAGACAGGCCAGGTGGGCATTGTTTTTCACCAGGTTCAACTTCAGGATCACCTATTGTCCTGGTTCACTAAATAAGAGGGCTGTCGCTTTCTTTCAATTCAGAACATGCTCCCACCTCTCCTCCCCCTTCCCATTCTGCCTTCCACCTCAATCATGGGTCTCACTCAGGATCTCCACTCCCTCATCTTGAAGTCACAGGATCAAGCTCCTACTCAGAAGCCACGCAATCGGCTATATGTCCCCCAGAGACTAAGAAAGTCGATGCCGTTGGAGACCCATTCTTGTAAAACTGCTGGCCATCCAGGAGTCCAGAAAATGCTGGAACTCATATCCTGCATTGTATGGTGGCCTGCCATGACTAAAGACGTCAGAGAGTTCATCAACTCATGTCCCATCTGCGCTCAGAACAAGTCTTCCCGTTCTCCGCCTGCAGGTCTCCTCCCTCCGTTATCTATTCCGAGATGTCCATGGACCCATCTGTCCATGGATTTTGTGACAGATCTCCCTAGTTCTGCTGGGAACACCAGCATCTGGGTCATAGTGGACAGATTCAGTAAGATGGCTCATTTTGTACCCTTGCCAGGGTTACCTTCAGCAGAAGAATTAGCCAACCTTTTTGTCAAACACATTATTCGTCTTCATGGACTACCCACTGATATCGTCTCTGACAGAGGCTCTCAATTTGTCGCCCAATTCTGGCGTACCTTCTGCAAACTCCTGCACATCAGTGTCAGCTTATCATCAGGGTATCATCCCCAATCTAACGGCCAGACGGAACAGGTTAATCAGAACCTGGAACAACATCTTCGTTGCTACATTTCCAAATTCCATGATAACTGTGCCCAGAATCTAGTCTGGGCTGAATTCGCTTACAACAACGCTTTTCACAGTGCCTCCTCCATTCTTCTGTACCTGGGGATATCATCCCCGAGCTAATTCCTTTCTCCAGCCTGAGGTGGATCATTCTTCTGACTCACGGAGGATAGCTAAGAATATCAAATCCATCTGGACCAGAGTTACACGCTCCTTACAGCAAGGAGCTTTGTCATCCAAAACCACAGGACAGATCATTCTTTTAGGGTAGGCGACAAGGTCTGGTTATCAACAAAGAACATTCGTCTCCGCCAACCTTGCAAGAAGCTGGGTCCTCGATATATCGGTCCCATTACTCAGGCCAATGGCTGTGAAGTTAGGACTCCCCCGGAATTTGAAGATTCCCAATACTTTCCATGTCTCTACATTTCCGTAGCTCCAAAAGATTCCACTCCTCTCCTGTATCCAAGCCTCCTCCCATTATGATTGATGGACAGAAAGAATTCATTGTTGAATCCATTTTGAATTCCAGAAGAGTACCAGGTCAAGTCCAATATTTAATCCATTGGATAGGATACGGTCCCGAGGAACGACAGTGGATCCTGGCACATCAACCTTGGGTCTCTTAAACCCTCGTCAAGGGGGGGGGGGTACTGTTACTACTGTTACATGCCGCACTGTGACTTTTCCTCTCACGGTCCTCTCATCTGCAGCTTCCATCTGCCGCATATCTCTCCCCGCTCCTTCCGACATGCCAGTGCCCACCGCAGCCCCTCAAGCAGGCACATGCTCCCGTCTCCCTCTGCTAATAGGGCTTCTTCACTGGGCTGGTCGGCTTTTAGCCTATCAGAGGCTAGCAGCCTCTATTTAGCTTCGGCACTGCCCCTGGCACTGATTTTCCAGTATCTGTGCCTGCTACTCTCTCTCTCGCCTTGTGCCATTTTTCCTGCGTTCTCGAGTGCCCCATTTCATCCAGCCTTGCTCCTTGCCTGCCTCCTCTCAGTGTGTCATCTCCCTCTCTCCCACCTTGCTGTTTTACTCTGCCGTTTTGTTCCCTATCCTGGTTGCTTGTGTCTGTCGGCCCTTCTCCTCCATGGTCTCTGTCATTTGTTCCTCGTGGTTTGTCACTGGTCATTCTCTTCTGATTCAGTCTTTCTCCCCACATCGAACCCTAAGGTTCCCTTCTCCACAGCCTAACTCTAAGTCTTTCCTCCCCACAGCCTGATCCTTACACTGTTCTTCCATTACTCTAACCCTCCCCTTCATTTACCCTAACCCTCCCTTTCCATTACTCTAAACCTAACCCTCCCCTTCTACTATTCTAAACCTAAACCAGTAGCCTCCAAAAAATTAATGGGTAAGTATACCGAATTTCCCTGTCACTACCCACTCTCAGACGAAGTAAGCAGAGGTTACACCACCATAAGCCTGCCTTAAGTCTCCCATGCGGCTTAGCTGTCCATCCAACCGCTGCGGCTTAGCTGTCCATCCAACCGCTGATCCACAAGGAACTCTTTAAACCAGCCAACACTGTAAAATTAAATGGAACTTAGTTCCGTATGCCAGCAGATCTGTTACGTAATATCCGGTGCGTGCATGTGCAGCTGTTACCGTTAGACACTTACTTACGCAAGAGGCTTGCGTCAGTAGCCTAATGTGCTGGGGTCTGTATCCGGTCCAAAGAGTGGACCAAGAAGAGTGTGCTGGAGTTTATTGTGCAAACATGATAGAAAATGTTTTATCTCTGTAACCAGAAGAGAGTTTCTGGTTCCGTGATAATGTAGTGCAATAGATTTTATTGATATTTCAGATGTAAAAATAAGATTCAGCAATAAACACTGCTTGGATTCACACACTGAAAGCTTGTTCTGTGCTTTGAAAATATATACAGCATAATGTTCAAGATAAGCAGTTATTAACCATACAACAAAGGCTACATTGAGGACTCTGGTAAACGGCTTCTTGTGCCACAGACTTTGGCCAGCATCCAAAGAACAAATAAACCAGGAGATATTTTGTCTAAAAATAATAAATTAGTCATACTTTAGACATTCACAAGACCTGTTACATTATAAACTAAACTAAACTAAAGGAAAGGAAAGTTTGGCTTTGAAAGGCATGTTTGAAGGGTGCACTCGTAAGGTGCAAAATACCCCAAACAGAACTTACATACATCCTTTAATAGAGACACTCTCAAATAAAGTGCATCCAGCACATGACTGTACTTTCAGCCCTACAAAGAGCTTATTCAGAGTCCGCGAAACATTTGCATATTTGCAACTCAACAGTGAGGGTAAGAACATGCACTTGCTGTATGTCAAAGTGTTGAAAAGGGTTACACAGGAAGGGACAGATTTACTAAGCTGCTGGTTTGGAAAAGTAGAAATGTTTCCAATAGCAGCCAATCAGATTCTAGCTGACATTCTCTAGTATGTAAAAGGAAAGTGAGAGCTAGAATCTGATTGGTTGCTATGGGCAGCATCTCCACTTATCCAAACCTGCAGTAAATAAGTAGTAAATCTGGCCCAAAGTGTCAACCTCAGAAACAGTATTTGCATCAGGCAAAAAAAAATGTCTGTATTAACCTGTACATTGATTTGAGCAACCGCCATTTTGTTTATTCTTGTTTTGCAGTATGTCAGGGGGTGTTGGTCCACAGCAGCTATTTGGGGGCCTTTAAGGGGTGACTAGCTAACATTCTCTAGTATGTAATAGGAAAGTGAGAGCCTGAATCTCATTGGTTGCTATAGGCAACATCTCCACTTTTCCTTTTCCATACCCTCCAACATAACTAATGTGACCATACGTCCCGTTTTGAACGGGACAGTCCCGTTTTTTGATGGACTGTCCCGTTGTCCCCGTGCCCCTCTTCGGGACGCCAAAATGTCCCGTTTTCAGAGAGCAACAGGTGACATACACTGTATGTCACCTGTTGCTCGTTGATAACGGGACATTTCAGCGCTCCAATTCTATCCCAAGTCTTGCACAGCCACAAGCAACAAAAAGCATAACATGCCATGTTTTTTTTACTGCTTAATATAGTCAGTTACATAAACCTTCAGACGGCTAATGGGACAATGTTATTTCCTCATCATAAATTGTCTTTAAATAAAAAATAGTGTAACTTAAAAGAAAAATAATACTGTGTCTGGTATAAGCCAAAGCTGGGGAATTGAGGTTTTGATATTTTATTTCTTATTGAAAGGTCATTAAAACTGACAGAGCTATCATCTGAAGCTCATGTCTTGATCCGCCTACATGCAGGGTTAATATAATCTACAGATGACCTTACCGAGCCTTCCTGCTGCACATAAATTTAGCTTAATTGTATCATTCTATTTAAGTTCCCAACTTGCTGTGGTGTATTAGCATATTAAAATTAACTCTGCAGGCTGTAATCACTTCACCTTAATAAGCCAACTTACTAGGGCAAATTTGATAAAGTTATAGTACACCCTTGTGGTGTTACCTTCATACCCCAATAGGAGATTTGATAATATTAGATTTCTAATCATCTTTATCTACCATGGATACTGGATAACAAATTAACCTTTTCCAAAATCCAATAAGCAGTCAAAAAAGGAAGAATTATTATCCGTTTAAAAACGTTGACATGTTTCAAGTAAATCTGACAACATTTTTCACAATTCTTCAATTTCACAGTATATAAGCACCCCTATAATTATTGTTAGAACTTTTATTATTACACAAAGGCAATAAAGTCCTGCAGCAATCTTTTGCAGAAGCAAAGCTTCATACCTGCACTATCCAGTCTTTAGATCAATCCCTAGGTGAGAACTTAGGATCAGGTGATCATCAAGCAGTATGGTTTAGTATAAAGACTTTTAGCACTTTCACATTTCCACACTGCAATAACCTGGGTTTTTCAACAGGCTGAATTGCTGTGTCGAAAAAACAACACATTTTAAGTCCAGCTCTGACCTGGGAAATAAAATAAAAATAGAAGATAGAAAGGAAACACACAACTACAACTGGAGCAACACGTATTAGTTGTGTGTTTCATTTCTGGTCCGCCTGCGTTCCCGCTATTTGACAGTGTCAAGCAAAAAAAAAAAAAGATGGCCTTGACAAATTATAACCAAACTCAGAAAAAACACAGAGAAGTGTTTCATGCAAAGCAAAATGAGGCTAAGAAGGTTATCAAGGCTGCAAATAGAAAAAAAACTAAAGGAGGAATAGTAAGAATACAAATAGAGAGTGGGAGTCTAGGGTGACAGCACTATAGTCAAACATCTTAACAATAATTTTTGTTCAATATAGTTGCAAAATCAGCTCAGCAATGGTCCAAAAACAGATCACGATAGACCAAAGGCACAGAGTGTAACCACAAACTAGGTATTTACCACAGACCATGATGGTGGGGAAGGACTTAGCTGCAGACAAGTGGCAGGTCGCAGTCCTCTGGACAGATGATAGGTCAACCGATAGATAGATAGATAGATAGATAGATAGATAGATAGATAGATAGATAGATAGATAGATAATATATTTGTCTTTCTGCTGCAGCGATGCATCACATGGTGTGTGTAATAATGATGGTCACTACAATAGTCTTGAATAATTAACAGAATTCAGTAGTATTAAATATATTGTATATTTAGTTATTGTATTGTGCATCGGAAATAGGATCTTCATTAAAAGGAGAGATGTATGGATCTGCATTTGTGGCAGCGGACCTGGGTGGAATACCATCTGAGGGGGTAGAAACTTAGGGCCTGGTCCAGACCTACGCTGGTGTGCGTAGCGTATTAACGCCGGCGTACCTTTGATGCACGCCAATAGGACCTCCCCTTGGTCGTACTAAGTATTGCTTTCATAGGCTCGGCAAACCCTGCCCTAACTTTTCTGTTCGTAACCGTGAGCGTCCGTATGGTCATTGTTGTCGTACTGGGCGTACCACGCCCATACTGTACAATTTAAATGACTATCCCCGCCTTTGTGTAGTAACTCGAGCGTCCGGATATCGTCGTACAAAACGCACGCCCCTTGGGCGAAAAATACGCTGAAAATACGCTCGCTGTACGCTGATGTCCTTCGGATGACCGGAAGTTGTCATACTGCACATGCACAGTGCATTTTTTCTACCGTTTTTACGCTCCCGACCGGCGTACGCTCGCTTGCGGTCGTAGGTCTGGATCAGGCCCCTTGAACCTGCACACTGTTCAGTTGAGACTTCCATTGATTATAAGCAGCTTCTCTGACCCTTCCAAAGTCTTTTGCATACTCTACTAAACAATAAATATTTAGAAGAAATGTATTAAATATCTGGTAATGCGCCTGGTTAAACACAAGCACAATCGGCCGTGCACTTTGCAATCTACAGACTATACCTTACAAATGTATTTACCTTCATATTTGCCGGATAAGTTCGGATAGAGTGTAGCAAGTAACAAATTCGGTTTGCTCTGTGTTCTGCAGGGAAGCCCAGCGCTCACAACATGACGTCATCACCCACAAAGATAGAAGACAAAAGTCAATTATGCTTTAAGATAAGGTCCATGTTTATGTCTTTTATTATATGGTCAATATTAAAATATATAAAATAGAACAATTGAATAAGAAGATATAAAAAGCTGTATTATGAGGCATATTGACTATGTGCCCCATAATAAAGCTCTTTATTCCTTCTTAATTATTTCCCATAAGAGACCACTAACAACCCCCCTCCCCCGGATGTGGTTTGCCGACACGATTGTCATTTTTCAAAACCCTTTCCTTACTCTAACACTCTATTTCCCACAACCTAACCCTGACCTCCCCTTTATTCGGCCCTGACCCTAACGATCCATGTCCCGCAGCCTAATTCTAACCCTTCATGTCCAGTTAGCTACTGTTTAATAAGTAGTGTGCTCGCGCATCTTTTTTCTTTGTTTCTGCTTGAAGTTTATTGCCTAATAAATTGATTTGACCAACCAAATTTTTTGCAGCTGCATGGAAGCTGCTATCAACATTATCAGTGTTTTACGAAACTGGTGTTTAGTTGAAGACTAGTGGCCGACGCTAGTACTTAGAAAACTAAGGTTGCACAGAAGTGGCTAGTTAGACAATGCCAAGGTTCAGTACACAAGGAGATAGTCAGACAATGCCAAGGTTCAGTACACAAGGAGATAGTCAGACAATGCCAATATCATAAACACCATAAACCGTCACTTTTAAATGTCCATACCGCCACTTCTAAATGTCCATACCGCCACTTCTAAATGTCCATATAACCACTTCTAAATGTCCATACCGCCACTTCTAAATGTTCATACTACCACTTCTAAATGTCCATACCAGCACTTCTAAGTGTCCGTACCACCACTTCTAAATGACCCATACCACCACTTCTTTATGTGACTTGTGACTATGGGCCTGATCCAGACCTACACATGAGAGCGCAGCGTATTATCGCTCCAGCGTAAAAACTTTCACTCCCACGACACTCCCCTTACCTTTACCTCCGTACGCCGGCTGATTTTCGTAGCGATGCGCTGATCGTACCGGACTACGCACGCCCATACTGTACAATTTAAATGGCTCCCCCCGCCTACATTCCCTAACTCCAGCGTCCGTACTAACTTCGTAATATAAACACGCCCCGTCGTCGGAAAAAACGCAAAGAATACAGACGCCTGAATCGCCGCTACGAAAAGGTCTTTGGAACGACCGGAAGTTGTCACTCTGCATATGCGCAGTGCGTTTTTTCTGCCAAATTTACGCTTCCGACCAGCGTACGATCGCTTGCGAGCGTAGGTCTGGATCAGGCCCTATGTGACATGTATAACAACCATAAACACCAAAACAAAGGAAATATTAACTATCCATTTAATAACCTGCCACTGTTCTAATTATTACACTATATGGGCCAGATCCTAAACTACGCACACTTGAGATTTTACGTAAGCCACTGACGTGAATTTACTGATTTGTATTTACAGCGCATGCGCGCAGCAGATGTTACGACAAGTAACGGCCGGGTTAGGCCGTCACGTACATAAATCCATTATGTACGTCAGCGTAAAACGTCCAAAGTACGCACGAACGAGGGGCGTGCCTAGGGGAGTGCATCGAAATGACGCTAGCGTATATACGCTATGCGTTCTAACGTTCCGTGCCCGCAGGTCTGGATTTACCCCTATGTCCTATAAATTAAAGACTTACATTAGCCCATTGACCTAATCCCTCTCTTGTATCATCTGTGTTGAAGACTTTTCACTATGTTCACAGTCTAAACAGTTAAGCCAATTGTCACATATTTTCCTTTTAATCCAGGAATTCCTCGGCTGCTGGCATTTTACTGCCTGGAGGTAGGAATCAATTACAGCTTTTACCTGTATTTTTTTTCTGTCCCAACTAAACTCCTGTGAACTTTAATGCATCATTAATGTGCTCTATGCAGAGCGGACGTCTCCCTTAACAGCAGAGAGACGTTTGAGCCGAGCAGAAGCAGATATTGCGTACATGTCACAATGCCCGCCACAAGGTGACACATTAGGGTGCAATTATAAACCTTCTATGTATTTTTACCCATTACCGGAGAACACAAAGTTTCATTAAACGTGGGCTCAGGCAAATCTATGCGCTGTTAGGAAGTACGGAGCGATCATTTGTCATTGCTGAATCTGCTCATTGCTCCTGAATGTAAATTACCCAGGCAGCCCATAAATGATGACTTTGTAGATTGTTGGTGTCAGTGCTGAATATCAATTCACATCATGCAATTTTCTCTCCACACACAGGTCCCTGCGCTGCTAAAATACAACCAGGACGTACTCGAGTGTAGACGTTTATAGTTAATTTCTTGCTAGTTATCCATTAGCAGGAAAAAATATGATACCGCTATGGAAGGGAATAGAGAAAGAGAGATTTCTTATCATTCTAAAAGATGTGGACACTTATTAGCACATAGAAGACACTTGGTTTAAATCAAAGGAGAATATGATAATGGTTACAGTACAAAGTCAAAAGAACACATTTATATAATATGCAATGTTGTTTTTTATTACCATTTACTTATGTATGGAATATTACTGTGTATATTTGCAGTGGTGGTGCACCCTAAAACACAAGATCCAGAAAAACCGCAATGAAGGAAGACGCAAATTCACGGTATACATGCATTCTTCTCTGTGACACCCTTGGCTAATCTGCAGAGGAAACAAATACAGGGGTAGATACAGAACTAAGTACTCTGGAGTATTTACGCTAGCCGGTGACGTAAAACGCTATTTTGTATGTACTGCGTATGTACAGGGCAGATGTTACGCCACGTAACTCTGAACGTACGTACCAGCCTAGTATCAACAGCGTGACTATGAACAAAGGGGTGTGCCAACCATACGGCACCCATAATTACGCTTTGGAGGCATTTAAATCATACAGTATGGGTGCGCTTAGACACCTACATACGTGAAGGCTTTATGTACGTCAGTAGTTATGCTTTGAAGAGTTAAGGTAGGGTTTGGCAAGCGTAAAATGGCCAAAGTACGTACGAGCGAGGGGAAAGCCTGGGGGAATGCATAGAAAACACCCTACCGTAAATACACTACGCAATGAAACGTAATGGGAATGTAGTAAATACTTTACACTTTGATTGAAGAACCTTAGCTACTCCACCAAGGGACCAGCTTATCCTACTCGCTGTCAGTAATGCCCCTTACCATTCCAGGACTTGGCACTCTCTACCCATTACCAGATTCTAGGGCTCCCTATGACCTATGTTGATCCTGGTGCCCACCTATCACAGGATCTGATACCATCACTCCACCAAATGAAGGTGTTAGCTACAAGGCTTAGGGCTCACTAACCAAGGGCCTGATGCCTAACCATAACAAGGGTCTACAGTCCTTACCTACTCTGCAGCCGATATGGGCCTTGTAGCCTTAACTTACTAAAGGGTCTAGTGCCCTGCACTTCAACAGGGAGCAGTGTTGCAGCGAATCCTCGTTGCAATGCGTTCATCCAAGAGTCAATGACAGCTTGTGACCTGGCCATGTGACAGGTTGGCAGCAAATCGGAATTAATCTATTGCCGGAAATGGTTTTTTGCCCCTCTACACAGTAATAGAGCCTGATCCAGTCTAGAACATTCGTAAAAAAAAAAACCCCAAGCAAAAAATATGGTGTTTAGGTGCAATACAAATGTGAAGGCAACAGCAGCTCAGGAACGCAAATATGGCAGGCTGTGTCACATCTAAGAGCCAAGCACAATGTAGACACTTTCCAGATACGTTTCCTCTCCCCAGCGATCCAAGCACAAGGTCTGGTATAAAATATCGACAGTGACAATGTCGACAGGTCAAAAAGTGGACAGTTGAGTATTATGTTAGTATTTGTTTGTAACATCTTTAAACTTAATGTAATGCTGACAGCTTGTAAAAACTTCAGAAAGGTAATAAAATATATTGAATATATAGGTAATGCTAACATAACACTCAACTGTCGTCATTTTGACTGTTGACATAACAACCAGCAAGGATCATTGGGATACAGGCTGTCCCCATAGAGTAGAATAACAGCCCTCAATATCCCCAGTCAAGCCAAAAGCAGGAGCGGTGGGTATCTTGGAACAGCGAGGACCACTCTTGCTTCTGTCTCTCTTCGGTCCCCCAGGGAGGGTTTTGGTACCATAGGCGCATGTGTTCTGGGTATAAGCAGCCATCACAAGGTTATAGAAGTTAAATTGTAGGTATGTTTTTAAGAGACAAGAAAATTATCTTCTCTGAGATTTAAACTACTGTGAGTGATGGTAATATATGGTAATATAACATGAATATCTATGGCTTCTATAACCTGTGTCTTCCCCTACTTCCTTCTTAATACAGGTTTTGAGCTAGAAGCTCCCTCTGTGTCTTTGAATGGGTGATGTCAGCTCCATTGAACACCCTCTGCAGTTACAAACTAAATGGTGAGTAAACAGACTCTTAAGTCCCTGTCACCTCTCCCCGGTGGGTGGGCCTGCTATACGTGGCATATTTCGCCATACATGGAAGGTTTATTCCTATTTTGGGGAAAGATATATATGGGCTTATATCTAGTAAGGATGGGAGGGGAGATATAAGGTTGCTGGTCTGGTTTGCCCTGTTTCAACATTGATACAGATGCAAACTGAAAACCTTTGCAAATAGAAAATTGCTATTGGGAACGGGTACCTATTTCGGCCCATTCCTTATAGTGACAGGCTGTGGTGGGTATACGGTTAGGGCTTAGAGAGAAGGTTAGAGAGGGTTAGAGTTAAGCTGGAGGACATGGAGGGTTAGGCTTAGGGATCAAGAAAGGGAAGGTTAGGGTGGGCCTGATTCAGACTTAAGAAGGAGCTTGAAATTAAGAGAGAAAAGTTACTCCTGGGCTAAACCATGTTGATTGCAGGGGGAGTCAAGTTCATTGTATTCTTTGCATGCAGGGATATATCTTTGAATTGCTTACTGCACACAGATACTGACCAGCGCTACTATCACACTGTTATTTAGACTTGGGATAGGAAACATCACCTCTCATCTCTAATACTGTTTGCAACAGATGAAATACGACTCCCCTGCAATAAACATGGTTTAGCCCAGGAGTAACTTTCCTCTCTTAAGGACGGTTTTCAAACTGGTCGACGCATATCATATACGTCCATATTTTCCGGTTTTTTACTACTGGCCATGCGCAGTAAATTTTTTACGTAATCTACGTATTTTTTCCTTACGTAGATTGCGTGTATGTGGTCCTAAAGATGTAAATACGTTCCTACAAAGGGAGCTGGATTCTGGATACAGCGGGAATGTGGCATCAGCAGAACTGGAGATCTGAATCGGACCCTGACTTCTTAATGATATATGTACTATTCATATGTCCTTTTAAGGTCTATGTTTAATACATAACAGCTTTAAATCTATCATCTTCATTGAAACAAAAATTTGAATCATACGTTTCACACAATAGTTCTATTTAGACCTTTTAAGGACCTTTTATGTGCTTAAAGCAACTATTTCCATGTTTAAATGTACCCATTGGATCTCACTGATGTATCAGATTAAAGTGTGTCCCTTGAGTCATATCACATTGCTCATCCTCAGGCAGATGGTCAGATATGAATCTGTGATTGTTCTGGTTCCTCAGATACTTAGCTCCATAAAGACTTAATGATCTTACACGTAGCACAAGATTCCTTCTATAAAGATTTTGTATTATGCTGTGATATTTCCTGTAATGTCACATAGAACTGTTGTAAGACATTTCAAATGTTCTGTTGCATTCATTTCCCAAAATAAAATCTCCCAGGAAAAGGGTGACTTGATCATTAATCAACTGAAATGCATCAATGAAGGCTGCTCATTCCAATAAAAAAGACATATAGGCCAATGACCACGTTTTAGATTCACAAAGAATTTTCCGAGGCTCTACAATAATGGGAAAAATATTAGAAATAGGCGGTGTTAATAAGAGCTACTGTATCACTCATCACGATACACGAGTTTTAACTTTGAAACAGAATATGACGGCAGATAGGAGCCAACTTGGCCCGTCCAGTTTGCCCATTTTTTTTTTTTTTTTTTAACCATAGTGGCCCTACATCCAATTTAACCCTCAATTTTGTTTAAGATTTATGATATTCTAATGTTTATCCAAAGCATGTTACATTGTTCTACTGCTTTAGTGCCAGATTTATTAAGGGGCAATTTAAATCGGCAGAAAAAATCACTCTACATCGCTGTAGTTTGCCGACACTTTTTAAAAAAAGTAGATTTACTAAGGGGCGATTTTTCCTGTCAATTTTAAAACTACAGCGATGTGTGGCGATTTTTTAAGGGTTTATTCACTGCAATTAAGGTTGTAATCGCGGCGAAAATAACCACACATCATGCCCCTTAGTAAATTTATTTTCTTAAATGTTTAAATTGTTAAAAAATGTATCAAAATGTCCATAACAAACCCCTGCCGCGGCATGTTATTAACCCTTATCATGCTGCGGCATTTAGTGCTAAAAGAGTATGCCTATGTATTGCAGGGCATGCTGTGCCTTTTAGTTCCATGCATGCCAAGGGTTAATGGCATACCGCCGTACATATTGTCCCCCTTACATATTAAATAAAATATTTAATGTCCCCCTCTTGTAAGTAAATGGCCTGTATAGTAAACCATACTGTCCCCCGTGCATATGAAATAAACCATACTGTCTCCCATGGCATATTTAATAAATCATAGTTTGCACTGTGGCAAATTTTATATTGATGAGTGTGCCCCTGTGACATATTTAATAATGATGGGGTAGATCCAGAACTATGTGTGCCGCACGTTTATTCGCCGAGCGTATCTTCGAGCGCGTAAATTAGCTACACTCCCCTCGGCACACCCCTTGCACGGACGTATTTTGTCAAGATACACTTTCCAAACCCTACCTTAACTTTTTCCAACGTAACCGCAGTCATACGCACACGTACGTATGGGCTGAACGAATTTACGCAGCTAAGCATGCTCATATTGTTCACTTTAAATACAACCCCCCGCCAACATAGTGTATTTCAGACGTATTTTTGACTCACGTAAAATTGGCACGCCCACACGTACAGATTTACACGACAAATACGTGAATGACCCATTCAGAGTTACGCTACGGAGTGTATTTTCTATAGTGCGCATGACGTTAATGTGCGTATTTTCTATGGTGCGCATGCGCAGTGCGTACAAAACAGCGATTTTACGTCTCCGCCACGCGTAAATTCGCTTTGAAGCATTGTTCTGGATCAGGCCCGATGTGTCCCCCGTGGCATTACTGTAAATATTTGTTTATACCTAAAAAAAATTCCATGTAAAATATTACTCACAGTTATGTCTGGACTGAAGCCCTGCAGGATCTTCTGTAGGCGGATTCTCGTGGGACGGTCCTTGCTCCCCAGAGAGGTGAGTAGCCTCTGCCGATCACATATTCACCCACTTATACGTTATTTTTTTTAAATGGCTGCCATTCAACATGGAGACAGCGTAAAAGGAACTTTAGGCTGTCTCTACTTCTCATTGACAGCCATCGGTGCGGGGACTCCCACCGCCTTCGCCTAACCTCAACCATCCTCATCGAAGCCGAACTTTAACCCTCCCATCTCTGGAGTCTAACCATAACCCTTTCTGTTCTGCAGCCTAATCCTAACATTTTCTGTCCCGCAGCCTAAT
>WWET01002870.1:192786-204825 GCA_011038615.1 Limnodynastes dumerilii | reverse complement strand
AGGAAGGGGCCATACGCCCGCACAGGGGGAGTGCCAGGGGGGAGTCAGCGATGTAACGCTGAGCGTTAGCACGCTCAGCGCTACATTGTAGCTCTGGATCAGGCCCCTGGTGACATACGTGTGGATTGGCGTGGTTGAAATCCGTACGGACAACGTTACGTGAAAGTGGGTGGGGGGAGGCATTTAAATGACCATTTGAGGGCGCGGTTAGTTACATACGCACATATGTAAGTATTATACGTACGTAAATGCACACGTAGATAAGGGGCTATATGGTGGTGGCAGTCAACGAAAAACCGCCCGTGTGAGGGGAGTGTCATGAGTGTTGAATTGCAACGTACGTGCATATAATTGCGTACCTTTAACTAACGGATCTGCAAATCCGGCCCTGTGAACCCAAACTTATGCCTGGATTCACAGAAGCCACTTGCATAAGTCTCCTTGCTTTTAACATATGCGCATGCGTCAAATGTTACAACATGGATCTCCATTCAGACAGAATGTTCTGTCTTCATGGAGATCCGTCCGATGGGGCGGAGTTTACCTTCTGCAAACAGGGCAGTGTAAAGCTTATCCAGAGATTTGCCATCGTATGCAGACAGATCCATGTGGTAAACTTAAGGTAGGGGTTACTAACACGGAAGTGTCCAGACGTAAGAGAGGAGTGACAGGGGAGATAACGCTCCTCCTCCATGCATAATTACAGACCCCTGCATATACGAAAAGCATGCGTACGAAACCAAGTCTTACACATCCCTTATGACAATACGAAACATACATGACACCTATACATCAGGTACTCATACCAATGGAACATAAAACAGATTCAGAGACACTGACTAAAGGGATGTAGTTGCTGATTTTCGACACTGATACAGCCGACAGTTTAATCGCGGCTGCATCAGTGCCAAGATAAGGAAGATTCTTATTGGGAATGGATGCTTCTACAAACCATGGACCGGATCCAGAGTTAGTAACGTTATGTCACATACGCCCTCTAGATATTACGCATGATGCCATTTCCTAGGAAGTGGCTGTACTTCCCCTCCGCTGCTAAAGTGGGCAGGGGGGAAGCATGCTAATTGTACAGTGTGGGATCAGCTGATCCATTACTTAAGGAAGGCTTATGGCAGTATAAGGCGTTCACTCCCCTCTCTCTGTCGGATGGACAGACTTCCTCACGTACAGAAAGCGTGCTGGAGTGTGGACCCCGTCCCATATCCCTTACTAAGAGAAGATAAGGAGGAGAATATGGTAGCGATGACAGTGAAAGGAAGAAAACCTGACAGCAGAAGACACAGCTCAAGAGAGCTACCAATCCAGAGAGCAGCAGAAAATAACCAGGGGTGACACTGAGGGATCATTCAGTAGGATGAGAAGCAGGACGTTAGGTGGGGTGATACTAAGCTTTAATGAAGGGGATACAGTAGCAGCTGTGAACATGCTGTTTACGAAATATAGACAGCTGAAAGTCAATTTTCGTCTGTCTCTATTTCGAAAATAGCGCTATCCTGAAATATATACACGAATGGATAAGTATGCTGATAGTATACTCACCCTTTACTTCATTTGTAAATGCCATCACAAACCCTTTGCACCGCCGCAGTCCCACCGCACCAACCGGATGAGTGAGTAGGACTCTATGGGGATTTTTAGGGTCAGGCTGCGGGGAGGGGAGTTTTAGTGTAAGGCTGTGGGGAAGGGAGTATTAGGCTGGTCGTCCACTGGAAGCGTATTTGAGTGACCAACAGGTCTCGCATAGTCGCTCGTATTGGAACGATTGATCCCAATGCAGAGAACCTTGGTGAACGGCATCTACGGCGACTTTTGGCAACAAAAGACGATAAGCGACTGATCCCTCCGGAGTTGGATTTTCCGCTTCTAGTAGCCTGTACGAAGGCAAATAAAGCTACTTAGGCCATAAAAAAAGTTGTTTCTGCATATGGGCACATTCACACTCTACAGAGGACAGGGACAGACTAAATCATTACTAAATTATATACTCCAGGATTCATAAAACATTACTTTTTAGTCAGTTTTGATTTTTAACCTATTGATAGAAAAGTGAGCCCCAAAAGGCCATCACTACAATGAATATCCAGGCTGGACAATCTGGGTATGATTCCATACAATAGGATTTATTAGTATAGCAGCATTCATTTCTTATCCAGATAACACTGCTCATACTGAAAGTGACATTGGGCCTGATCCAGAACTACGCCGATGTGCTGTGCTTACTAAAGCACAGTGTATCGGTGTCCACTCTCCCCGACACTGTGCGGGCGTATTTTCCCTTGCTTACGCTGGCTGCAGGCTACCCAAACTTCAGCCGGCCTAAGCAATGGAGAATACACTTGCACAGGAGCGTTGTTACGCTAAGCCCTCCCTCCCTTCCTCATTAAACTAACTCCCCCCGCCCACCTTCACTAACCTTAACGTAGTAACGCTGGGGGACCAGCCCCTCCAGCGTCACTACGCTGTTCCTACGGACGCCCGATCATTGATCGGGCGTTGCTGTAGCTACGCCGGGCAACATCTGCTTGGCGCATGCGCAGATTGGCTTTTCAGCCGATCTTACTCTTACGCCCACCGTAGCTAGTACAGCGGGCGTAGTTCTGGATCAGGCCCATTTTCCATACATACTCAAAGTCGCCTATAGTGGATGACCTCAGTCGCTCAAAGTCGGTTATAGTCGCTCCAATTGTTAGTCGCTCAAATATGCTTCCAGTGGACGACCAGCCTTAGGGTCAGGCTGTGGAAAAGGGAGTCTTAGGGTTAGGCTGCGGGGAAGGGATTCTTAGGGTCAGGCTACGGGGAAGGGATTCTTAGGGTCAGGCTGCGGGGAAGGGATTCTTAGGGTCAGGCTGTGGGGAAGGGATTCTTAGGGTCAGGCTACGGGGAAGGGATTCTTAGGGTCAGGCTATGGGGAAGGGATTCTTAGGGTCAGGCTGTGGAAAGAAGGGTTAGGATAATGGAAGGGGAGGGTTAGGGTAACTATTAGGATAAGGGTTAGGGTAGGATAAATACTCACCATTCGGCGTTGAGACTTCATTCCGGGGGGTGATCGATTGCTTCGCTTCCTTTATAAGGGAGCCACTTAGGAATTTGGTGGTATAAATCGTCCCTTTCGAAAATGGGCCATTCACACCACCGACCTACACCCTTAATGAAGAGCTGAGTTTTCAGAGCTGCTTTAAAGTTATTTAGAGAGAGGGAAAGACTGAAAGAAACGATTGTGTGTGAAAAAGAGATTTATCAAAGTAAATCTTATGTGTTTTTCCAAAATTCAGCAATTAAAGGAAAGCGCTGTGTACCCTAAATAACAGATGACCATTTAATAAATATTATAAAAACCTGATTGGAAACAAAGTCCTAGCAGCATATAGGGTGAGAGATGATAATAAATAACATCAATTCAAGTCTGTGCCAAAATCCATAGGTGTAGATACTTTAAGTCTCCCGAAACGCATCACGTGACCTGTTTGTTTTGCTGTTCGGACCGGATGGAGCTTTCACCGAGGGTTGCGGCTGGAGTCCTTGGTTTAGTATCGGTCCCACTGTTTTGGATGTCCCGGCTGTACCTCCCTTGTACTTTTGCCATCACAATCTGCACCTCTGGTGTAAGGTTCCCTCTATCTGGACTTTTTTAATCATGTTATGTATATATATTATGTTTTATGTGATGATGATTTGAGTAAATTATTTAAGTTGTTTCTGATACTCTGCCTCTGCATTTTTATTCAGAAGGTTTAATGGGGTGCATATTTTATATATGTCTGTAGTTCTTAACGTTTTCTTTTATTTTACATAGTCCCTACGGCTCTGCTACGGACGCCCGATCCACGATCGGGCGTTGCCGTAGTGACGCCGGTCAACATCTGCCCGGCGCATGCGCAGATCGGCTTTTCAGTCGGTAGGACGGCGGGCGTAGGTCTGGATCAGGCCCAAAGTATCTACACCTACGGATTTTAGCACAGACTTGAATTGATGTTATTTATTATTATCTCTCACCCTGTATGCCGCTAGGACTTAGTTTCCAATCAGGTTTTTATAATATTTATTATATGGTAATTTGTTATTTAGGGCACACAGCGCTTTCCTTAAATTGCTGCTTTTTATGTACTGTTTCTCTTCTAAAAGTTGGGATTCTTTTGCTATTTAAGGTGTGCAGTGTATTTTTTTGCGCTTTTTAAGGTGGTATATTTTGTATTTAAATCTTATGTGTAATGAATGTTCCACAAAACATAAGTTCTGTGACGTATAAGGAAAGTTACTCTGGGAACATGTGTTTTGCCCTCAGTCTGAATAGCTTGGATTCTGTCAGATGGCACTGAGCTGCTCCTGGCTTAGCTTCCTATATGTCTACCACTTCTACTGCTGAAGAGGCTACTGACGTCTGCCAAGAGAAGAGCACCGGATTCTGACTCCCTTATTGATGATCATATAGTGCACTAGGCATTAAGAAGACATAGGAACTTATGACGGGTCCCCTTTAACTACAAAACAGAGCATAAAATATATCCTTACTTATGGGCTTGCTTGTCCCTGGTGACATGTGCTGGATAAACTGTCTGTTTCTTAGCCGAGTCTTGTGTGGCGGAGGTCTGCAATTAAAATTGAAGAGAAAGGATTACTGTAAGCTCCAGAGAGGAATGACAACGGCAGCTCACATCTAGTCTTTTGTAGCAGTAAATATTAAGAAATACTATTTATCTAAATGTCTTCTTTCCCAGTCAGGATTCTGCAGTGATTCTGTTGAAAAAAAATGGCATCTCATGGATTTTGTTCTTTTTTCAGTCTATGGGTGAGATAAACCTCTAATGACCCAAGATCAAAGGATGAAATAGGATTCCAGGCCTGATGTGGGTGCATTATGTAGTGAAGCAGGGGGGATATAGGAGGATGAAAACAACAATACAAGGATTGTATCACATCAACATTAAATGAAGGCTTGAAGAGAAATACAGGAACATATTTTTGAGATTTTGAGGCTGTGATGTATATTGCTGTTGATTACTGCATTGTAGATTCATGGCGACCTCTAAGCTAATAATACATTCCCAAGTGCCAGTGTAGACGCACACACATACACCATAGATGCCAACTTTATTTTAAGGGGAGATACAGCTGACAGGCTCCAGGGGTTTAATGACAAGAATTGAAAGCACTGTGATCACATCATAGGGAATCAGTGGGTGGAACCACCATGCATTAAAACCTGCTTCACAATGTTGTGAAGACCAGAACTTACCAATGGGGCAGGACTTGATGACACAATTTGAATAATTAAGCAAATGCAGAAGAGTGACCTGTACTCAAAGGAGTCCAGGGGCTAGATTTACTAAGCTGCGAAAAAGAAAAATTAGGGACGTTGGGCCGGATCCAGAACTACGTCCGTCTTCTATAAACGGACGTAATTCAATAAACAATAGCTATTGCGCAGGCGTAATAGCTATTGCACGTAATCTGTGTATTGTTTCGATGCGTAGATTGCATATATGCGGTCTTTTAGCAACCAATCCGATTCTAGCTTTCATTGTCCTATTAAATACTCGAAAATGTCAGCTAGAATTGGATTGGTTGCTATGCTCAACATCTCCACTTTAGTAAATCTGGCCACAGTACTGTCCAAATTTCAGGAGATCCAGGTCATTCCGAGAGTTAGACACAGGACACACTTAAAAAAAACCCTGAAAATATGGTGGAATCTTTGATTACAAATTAGGAGCTCCCAAAATTCAATCAAATGATCAGATGCTGTTTCAGACTATTCTGCAGCATCACTGGACAGTGCACACTGGTAAGATATATGCTGAAACAGTCAATTGATGTATGTAACCTGTTTAACAAGTTAATACACACTAGTGGGTGTCGACAAGGCAAGCACATTAATATGCTTATATGAATGTCTAAATGTTATAATGTTCATCTAATATTCTACATAAGCAACTAAATTAATAGTGAATTTAATGCTATTTGTGTTTTTTTGCAAGGGCCCCACTCATACCCAAAGCAATGGAAGACAAAGACTTCTGTCAAAATCAGATTACAGACAGGAAACGGCATAATAAAATAAAAATATATTACCATCTTGATATACTCAATGCTCTATACTCACTCGAGGACATCACAATCCAATCACCAGAGACTTTATAATTGTCTTACCCTTACTTTAACATACTTAATGACTACCATATTATATATGATATTGGGCACTTTATGACATCACTAAATAGAGTGGCTGACTGCCTGTCCTCACTCTAGCGTTATAAGGCTTTGAACATGCAGGAAGAGTGACTGAACACTAGGGACTGCATTTACTAAACTGCGGAAAGTGAAGATGCTGCCCATAGCAACCAAAGAGATGCAGTTTAGTAAATCTAGCCCTATCATTGTGCTTCAGTTCTTCTGAGACCTACAAGTTCATTATCAAAACAAGACTCAACACAGTCCCCTGGATATAACAGACCTTCCCTCGATATGCGTCCTCCCTTAATGGGTAACGAGGAGCAAAAGCTACAGTATATTTCAATTATATTCTGCAACATTATTAATCCTTTAAATTGGATTAATGGCAGGAAGTCTGTTTGGTGTAGGAAAATACATCCTTCAATGATCCCAGCTTTATCCATTTTGTCCTCCAAGGTTAGTGGCCTTAAATGGGTTAAATGTTTGCATTAGTGGCATATTTAAGGGTTAATTTCATTGTGCTTTGCAGGGAGGTTTAGCTGCTAAACAAAAATAACTCTTCCATGGCAGTAGCTAACTGCTTAATTTGTCTCCTACATAGTGATAGGCAATTATTGTCAGCAGGGAGCCTGTGATTTGGAGAAAATACTGCGTCATTGTGTGTTCCCCTCTTAGCAAGGGGCCTGTTTTATGAAGATGAAGGAAGCTGGGATAGTGAACTGGAAGAGTGTTACACACTAGAAAATAGGAGGTGATGCGGTTGTACGATATCAGCCTACATGTTTAATTACTAGTATGTGATCATTCTACTGAAGACTTAACATCTACAGAATGGATTATGTTTTGCTGTATAGCATTGTTTCCTCACAACTTCAAAGCTTTATTACTATTCAGAGACCAATTCCAAGAACCCCACACATACACACGCAAGGTAGAACAGCTATTTAACGTGTGCTAATGAAATATGATTGATGTTGCTTGCATACGGCGCATATACAGTTACATAAAAATATATCTTATAATGGACTGGATTCACTGCTCTGTTTTTACTAAGTGCGCGTTTTTACGTACGCATGTAGCAACGCAACACCCATGACACTACCCTAGCACGGGCGGGTTTTTGGTGACTTACTCCTCCATAGGGCACCCTTATCTCTACGTGTGTACTTATGCGCGTATTTTACATATGTACGTGCGTATTTTACTAACCGTGCCCTCAAAAGTTTATTTAAATGCCTCCCCGCCCACTTTCCCGTGAATTCGATTCATGCAAAAGACAACCACGCCCCCTTCGTACGTATGTCTCTAAGTGCGATTCACAAAACCGTGCCTAAAGGACGTACGTGCTAAATACTATGTAATTTGCGTGAAAAAAATTACTACGCATGCGCAGTTAATCCGCTCCTAAAAATACGCACGCAATCTGCCATAAAAACGTAGCTGTGAATACGGCCCAATATTACTGATTGTCAGATCAGTGGAATGCACTGGAAAGGGATCCAAATCCATTCACTGTATTTGGACAAGGGAGAACACAAATCCTTTTCACTATACTGTAGTTAATATAATGTGTAGACTGACCCCTGTGGACATATAATTTATTGACATCAGGTTACTGCTTTTTACCTGGTTATTACTATTACTACTGTGGAATTTACAATACACTGGAGAATTCATCAATACAGCTACCCCTCAGACCCTATCACTTGATGGTGGTATTTTCTAGTATTTTTTTTTTATTGCCGCTTAGCTCCAGAATGTTCAGGTTGGTTGGATGATATATTTTACACCATCCACCTGGTTACTATTATGCCCAGTCCCCATTGATAACTGATCCTGCACCCCAATACTTCAGTGTTCTCATAAGGCCAGATTTACTAAGCTGTGGGTTTGTAAAAGTGGAAATGTTGTCCATAGCAACCAATCAGATTTTAGCTCTCACTTTCCTATTACATACTAGAGAATGTCAGCTAAAATCTGGTTGGTTGCCATGGGCAACATCTCCACTTTTCCAAACCCGCAGATTAGTAAATCTGGCTCATGGTGTTTGCTGAGAAACGACAGGGTTAGTTTTGTGGAATACAAAAAATGTATATTGAAGTCAAAAAGCTTAATTCATATCTCACCTGGCCACAAAATCTTAACACATATTTTATATGGGACACTCAATGAAATTATTTGGGAAAACTCCCGACCTGTTTTGATTTAGTTTCACTTCAGTGATAGCTTCTATCTAGCCACCCTATGTAAACAGGCTTACGTAGAGCTCTTGATATTGGTGACTAGGTCACCTTCACTACAGTCTCAGCCATTGATTTCAGTAGTGCTTTCAAAGTGATAGTTGACTTACTGCATAGTTGCCAACTCTCCCTGAATATCAGGGAGACTCCCTGAAGATTGGGTGATATCCCTGACTCCCTGAAGTGCTTGGTAATCTCCCTGATTCTAATTTCATCCATTGAGGTCTATGGAGATGACCAATTTCATGGAGGCCAAGATGTAATGAAATAAAACTTGTTAATCAGCTGCAGCGTCACTTTTAGCTTTTCTATAAAGATAGTAATGAAAGTATTCACTGACAATTTAATAACCAATAAATACTGGCATTTTTACTGTAAAATAGTTTTCCTGGCAGTGCTAGATACACCTATGGGTGGAGTTATTCACAGGACACACCTCTTTGGCGCTACAGGACACACCCCTTTGGTGCAGCACCTTGATAGTGCTCTTACAATCTCCCTGATATTCATTTGCAAAAGTAGGCAACCATGACTTACTGAGGTTTTACTCACAAAGGGCCTGATCCAGACCTACGCTCCTGTGCGTAGCGTATTAACGCCGAACGTACCACCGATGCACGGCAATAGGCACTCCCCTTGCTCGTACCTAGTTTAGCACCCATACACTCGGCAAACCCTACCCTAACTGTTGTGTTCATACCCGCGGCCGTCCATCCGTTCTTTGCGCATTAACTTAGCACGCCATACTGCACGATTTAAATGCCTCACCCCGCCCTCGGTGCGTGGTTACGGCTTTCGTATGGCAGTCACGCCCCATGATCGGTAATACGAAGCGGTTCTGATTAAGGCCCATACGAAAAGATTTTCAGACCGTAACATGAGCATATCATCTGCCCCATGCATGCGCAGTAAGTACAAATGGCAGTTTTTACGCTTACGATCAGCGTAAAACCGCATCCGACCGTAGGTCTGGATCAGGCCCGATGTTCCACTAGGTTTTGAAGGACAGTCTTGTGCAGGCAGTGGCTCTTTTATGCTTAATCCTTTTGTTAATGACAGAGCTAAAGCTAGACATTTTAGTGGCAAGGGCAACATAGAAAAATACCCTAACTAATGAACTTAACCATAAATATTAACTTTATACGGGTACCACCAATATGCTTTGCCTCCTGGGTAACGACCCTATTGCACAACTGTAGATATGGCCCTGGTTAATGATATACTAGTAAAGGTTTGCTAAAAGCCAACATCTTTCATCTGTGTATGCTACAGTGGGACCTTCCACAGTACAGGAGTTAAATACTGATGCAAGCAGCATTTTCCTATGCAATCTGCAGACAAATAATAAAGTAGAATTTTTAAAATGTACTTAACTATAGTTTACCAGTACTTACTAAAACTTACTATAAAGATGTATAGCTAATTACTTTTGAGTCTTACAAATAAATATAAAAGTTGAACTGCAGGAAGAAGCAAATATAAACCTTGCAAATAACAAGCAGTTTAGATTATTTTTAAGTACGGTGAATGGACCATCCCACTTACACATTGGAACATCACTTGGCTGCACTTCGATGTGCATGTCCCTGATCTGCAAATGTGTAGAATGTGTGTATGTCGACTGTTATCAGTCATCCGCCCCTTTTAAATGTTAATTCATGAAAAATATTTAACTTAGATATAATTACACTTTAAACAACCAAAAAAAGCAGCTTTTTTGGGGCAGTTTACAAAGTTCACTGAGGTCAGATATGGGCTGGGCCCCCTGGGCCACACCTCCATCAAAGGTTTAAGGACCACAGTATGACTCAAATAAGTATTTATCCAGCCACATTTATCCAGCCAGTGACAGGTAACGGTTGCCATGCGACTTGAAACCTTTAAACATGTTTTCCATGTCCTATGTGCTTGTGCAGCTGCTTGCATGGGGGATGGGACCTGGAGTGTGGCTGCTTGGTTGCTAGGTGTTACCCCAATAATTATAAGGTTAACAGTTATCCTGTTGGAACTAAATAACGACAAGTGTAACATATAGACAGTCATCATCTCAAAAATTGTCAGATAGAATATTATAAATTAACACATTACAATAACCCTGATCCCACCCCTATGCTTAACCTTAACCCTATCTTTAACTGCTAACGGTAAACCCATTACTTACTACTGAGCTATGAATGTGAAGTGGCAGAACATAGCTGTAGAGAATGAGGCTAATAAAATAAAGCAGGAAACGGAAAAAAGTATACTTACTATATAAGAGATAGCAGGACACAGATAGAGAGAAAGAGCAGAGAGCAGCACACAGGAGCAGAGGACAGAGCGGAAAGCAGGACACAGACAGAGAGGAGGAGAAGAAAGCAAGACAGAGAGAGGAGGAGCAGAAAGCAGGACACAGACAGAGAGGAGGAGGAGCAGAAAGCAGGACACAGACAGAGAGGAGGAGCAGAAAGCAAGACAGAGAGGAGGAGGAGCAGAAAGCAGGACACAGACAGAGAGGAGGAGCAGAAAGCAGGACCCAGACAGAGAGGTGGAGCAGAAAGCAGGACACAGACAGAGAGGAGAAGGAGCAGAAAGCAGGACACAGACAGAGAGGAGGAGAAGAAAGCAAGACACAGAAAGAGAGGAGGAGGAGCAGAAAGCAAGACACAGACAGAGAGGAGGAGGAGCAGAAAGCAGGACACAGACAGAGAGGAGGAGAAGAAAGCAAGACACAGGCAGAGAGGAGGAGAAGAAAGCAGGACACAGACAGAGAGGAGGAGGAGCATAAAGCAGGACACAAGAATAAAGAACAGAGGGAGATCTGAAGAGCAGGAGACAGGACAGAGCAGAGGCACAAGACATGAGACAAATGAAACACAGGATAGGGAATGCTCCAGCAACACTGCCATCAACCAGTAACAGACTATACCATTCTATCTGTAACATACACAGGATAGAGAATGTCCAGTAACACTGCCATTACCAGTGACACACTATATACCATTCTATATGTAACATACACACAGGATAGAGAATGTCCAGTAACACACTATACCATTCTATATGTAACATACACAGGATAGAGAATGTCCAGTAACACTGTCATTACCAGTAACACACTATACCATTCTATATGTAACATACACACAGGATAGAGAATGTCCAGTAACACTGCCATTATGATCTGATGATCTGCTAGAAACAGAAACACGGGATAGGGAATGCTCCAGCAACACTGCCATTAACCAGTAACAGACTATACCATTCTATCTGTAACTTACACAGGATAGAGAATGTCCAGTAACACTGTCATTACCAGTAACACACTATACCATTCTATATGTAACATACACACAGGATAGAGAATGTCCAGTAACACACTATACCATTCTATCTGTTTTTTTTTAGTTTAACACACTATACCATTCTATCTGTAACATACACACAGGATAGAGAATGTCCCAGCAACACTGCCATTACCAGTAACAGACTATACCATTCTATCTGTAACATACACACAGGATAATGTCCCAGCAACAACACTGCCATTACCAGTAACACACTACACCATTCTATCTGTAACATACACACACAGGATAGAGAATGTCCAGCAACACACTATACCATTCTA
>WWET01002870.1:179560-190784 GCA_011038615.1 Limnodynastes dumerilii | reverse complement strand
TTGAGTCGAGTCAATTCAACTATCTCACCTCACTTTTTTTTAGGTATTGTATTTATGATTAATACTATAGAATGGACACTCTCGCCAATTTAGGAATTTCCTCTAATTCTCCCTTCATATGCAACCCCCCTCATGTTGACCTACAGTACCAGCAACCATTACCATACCAGTAACACACTATACCATTCTATCTGTAACATACACACAGGATAGAGAATGTCCAGCAACACTGCCATTACCAGTAACAGACTATACCGTTCTATCTGTAACATACACACAGGATAGAGAATGTCCCACTGCCATTCAATGAGAGTCCCAATGTTGGGTAATATATACTGTATATGTTTTTAAATTGAAAGCCAACTTACTTTAGGAGACTCCCCTTAAAGCCTCCAAAATATCATCTAAGCGGTGACCACAGCAGGATCACTGAGGGCCGTACATGCAGCTGTCTGCAGTCCAAAAGGCACATGTAACGGTACCTCTGGATGACTATGCAAGTACAGCACATAGCATACAGACACAAAGGAGCCAAGCTCAATGCAGCTATGTGACCATATATATGTCATTACGGCCATCCTCGTAGCGGGGATTGCACTCCCTGCTCTCAGTAGGAAATCTGGACACGTAACTTTAACTTTTAACATACGGCCGCACACCTGATCGTAACGGGGATTCCCCCGCCCCGTCCCCTCGTTACCATGTCTAGCTCTCCCTTCAAGGAGAAAAAGGGGGGAAGCCCCTTTCTTGTAAGAGCTGGCGCACGTAATGATCGTTACGTACGCCGATCCTTACGGTATCGTTAAAAGGTTGTGTGCACAACCTTCAAAACGGGAATTACATACAAGCTGTACGCAATTCCCCTGTCAGCCCTAACCCAGGATTAACCCCAATGTGAATGCACTGAAACAATGTTCCAAAACAGGTTGTGAAGTGTCAGACCTATGGCTGGTGCAAGTGTTTTGATGTAAACAGTGCTTATTTTCGTCTGTGTTTGTTTGAGTCTGGGCCAGGTGCACTTGCTTGGGCACAAGCTTACTGTTTTTTGACTGTCTCCTCCCCTTCCTTCCCACAACACGCCTTTCAGAATGCCAGTGGACACAGCTCGGGTTGCATTTAGGTCTGACACATGAGATGAGCATGTGCAATGCAAACCAGACCTACATTTTTCAAAAGAAAAGGTGTAATAGAACACGAGGGCATGGATATAAACTGGAGGGTGGCAGATTCAAAGGAAATGTGCGGAAAAATTACTTCACTGAAAGGGTGATAGATAAGTGGAATATTCTCCCATCTGAGGTGGTTGAGGCCAATACAGTAGAACAATTTAAACATGCTTGGGATAAATATAAGGGTATCCTAAATTGTAACCCAAATTGAGGGTAAATAGGGTCTAGGGTCAGTATAGTTTTCAATAAACAAATGGGCAGACTGGATGGGCCATGTGGCTCTTATCTGCCGTCACTTTCTATGTTTCTATGTACACTACGCGAGCTAGCGTATAATCCCCTTCTGATTGCCCCCCTTGAATTTGCAATGTACCCCAAGCTTTTTATAGCAGCGTTGTCACTTTGTTCTACTGTAAAAAATCAATAAAATTACATTTGACAGATTAAGTTTTAAACTAAAACTGTAGCTACAATAATATTGTCATTGACAGCACAGCAAGCATTAACTTGTGTCCCCTGATCATGAAATGACTGATATATAGTCAATACTTTCCTCTGACTTTCAGACGTGTGTTTATATGTAGCACAGAAGTACATATAAGTATACCTTGAGAAAGCCCCAGGCAGGCGAAACACGTGCCGGTCAGCTGTGCGGTTCCTGTCTGTGTGCACAGGAGGACCCGCTCTTACATACCTACTTGCCTCACTCGTTTTTTTGCTAAGTATTGCTTCACCTTCCCCTCTCTCTGGTAGATTAGAAAGGGAGGGTTTAGAGATACTGCCCGGAAGGGTGAAGAGTGGGACTGCTAGTTTTCACACATTAGGGATAGCTTATTTGCCTGTCATTTCAGTCTAGCTTAGCCCCCCCCCCTCTCCCCCTCCTTGTTACTCACAATACTGTGTGCTACTTTGTTGCAATTGTTTAAATCTGGCTTAGTGTGGAATGTATATGACTTTACTCACTATATAATATACATAATATTTTGACGATATGCAAATATTTTAATATGTTGGATTAAAAAATAAAAAGTTTTTTTCAGTCATTTAGCAGCCTGTAAAACTTTTTCAAGTGTTATTTAAGGTGTTTTGCGCCCCAAGTAACCCCAGCCTGGTATATAAGGCATTGTTTTCTTTTATTGTGACAGATCTCTTTCTGGCTAAATCCTGTATTTTCTCTCTAATTTTTGGGTTACATATTAGGCAGCACCCTTAATGAGATCTTGACTCAGCTAATTATGTGCATTGATTTTTGTATATTGGTGTGCGGTCTGCTGTGCTTTTTTCTTGCATATAAGTATATTGCTAATCTTTTCTTTCCCAGGTAAGTTAATTAAACATCTTATCTCTGGGGCGCAATGTATGTGACTTTGGTATTAAAAAGTTCTGTCTTGTATTCTAACTAATGAAGAACAGTTAAATTCAGGAACAGGTATATATTTTAAGCACTTGTAAAAAATGAGGTAAATGTCTAAAAGATACAAAAAATGATTTTAGTCTAAGGTAGCGCAGACGTGGATACTAGGACACAATGCAAGGCTATGGTATTAAATGTTGGCACACTAGATAGATTCTCTCTGAAGTGAATAATAATGGGGTAGATCCAGACCTAAGTGCTTGTTACGTTTCATCACGTAGCGTATTTACGCTAGCGTATTTTCTAGACACTCCCCTCGCTTGTACATACTTTGGCTGTATTACGCTTGCCAAACCCTACCTTAACTTTTCAAAGCGTGACTACTGACGTACGTAAAGGCTTCACCTACGTAAGTGTCTAAGCACGCCCATACTGCACGAATGAAATGCCTCACCCCGCCTCTGAAACTTAATTACGGGTGTCGTATGGATGTCACGCCCCTTTGTTCATAGTTACACTGTTGACACAAGGCTGGTACATAACTAGCGTAAAATCGCTCATGTACGTAGTTTAGGATCTGGCCCAATATCAGTAGTTTTACTCACTGATGGGTAAGTTCGTTCACAATGTCTTTTCCACTTATTATTGCAGTTTTTATGAAGGGATGCAGGGGAGGATTGGGAACTTAAAGTGGCCCTGGAAAAAAATCTGCAGGAGGCCACGTGTGGGCAGGATTAACTATTAGTGGGGTCCAAAAAGTATGTATACTGGATTGGTACAGAATAAAGAACCTGCTGACAAGTATTTTACATTCCAGTAAACAGATGTATAGTGACCTTTATGCAATGCAGGTAGCCACCCCAGTGACCACCACCCAATACATACAGTAGCGTAGTGACCACCACTCAATACATACAAGATCCTAACGATCTACATTCTATACAGACATTATTTCAGCAACCACCACCCATGACACTCAAGAGCCTAGGTTTCTTCAAATAAAAAGGAGCTGCTGAGTGGCCTCCAGAGGCCACTGATCTATCAGGAAAATTCTCTGTAGATCCACCCCTGAAGAGATGCATTCTCTGTAAAAAAAAAGATATTTCCAAAATACAGACAGCCAAAAGCTCATTTTATTAATGAATGGGTGTCACATACTGCAACACTTACTTCGTGAGAGGTCTCCTGGCAGCGGCACTCTCACTGGCCGTGCCTGCAATGTATCTTCACGAGGTGCGACTCTCCTTAGTGGCAGCGTCCTGTGTGTCTTTGGTGGTGCCTCTGCGCCAAGCTCTGGTGCATGGGCGCCACAATCTTGGATTTGGTCACCTGACTCGCCCAGCCAATTGGATCCAAGCTGTGTTAACCACATGACAAGGCCATCCAATCCTGGCCAGTGGCATCCTATTTAAACCAGCAGCACAGTGTACCCTGTGCCAGAACAACTTGTCTATTCAAGATGCCTGATTGCTATTGAGCAGCGCTTCAGCAAACCTCAGATAGCCTGTCAAGTCTATCAAGTCCAGATCCAGTCCAGTCCAGGTCAAGTCTGTCAAGTCCAGATCCAGTCATGGTCAAGTCTATCAAGAACCAGATCAAGGGCCGGATTCACACCACCGGACGTATTGCATATACGGCCGCAGTTTACAGATATTTATCCTGCGCATGTAGTATCTTTTTTACGTAATCTACGTATCTTTTCGTTATGTAGATTGCGTATATGTGGTCCTGAAGACGGTCTTAGGACCGCATATACGCAATCTACGTAATGAAAAGATACATAGATTACGTAAAAAAGGCACTACGCATGTGCAGAATCAAATATCGATAAACTCCTGACGTATATGCAATACGTCCGGTGGTGTGAATCCGGCCCCAAGTCTCAAGTCCAGATCCAGTCCTGGTCAAGTCCAGTCCAGGTCAAGTCCAGAGTCAGTCCTGGTCAAGGTAAGATCCAGTCCTGGTCAAGTCCAATCCTGGTAAAGTCTAGATTAAGTCAATCTTGTCCAGTCCAGTTCCAGTCATTGTCCAGTCTAGGTGAAGTCAAGCAGTCTGTTCAGTCCAGGTCAAGTCTAGTCTACTCAAGTCCTACCTTCCCATTATCTAGCTTCCCATTGCATAGCTTATGAGCAGGACTTACAGAAAGCCCTCCAGCTTCAACTACTCTGCTGAGCCATTACCACGCGCCCCCGGGAACCCTGAAAGGATCCCCAATCCAGTCAATCCGTGGTAATGGTTAAGTATGCCCAATGCATTTTTCGCCATACTTACCCATTCATTAATTCGGAAACCGCTGTCACAGACCTGCCACACTGGACCAGACAGGGGAGTATTACAAGGGAGTCTATTAGGATTAGTAGTCTGTGGGGAGTTTTAGGGTTAGACTGTGGGGAAGGGATTGTTAGGGTCAGGCCGCGGTAAAGGCAGGGTTAGGGTTAGGGTAATGGAAGGTGAGGGTTAGGGTGATAATTAGTATAAATTCTTTATTTCTACAAAGAATACAATAGAGAGAAAAAGGCTATACATATACCCCTTTCACATCACCGCCCTGGCAATATCCCGAGTCTGTGAACCTGGAATATTGCCGTGCCACCAGATGATCCCAGGATCACAGACCCTGTTTCACATTGCAGGGTTGACCCGGGAAACTCCGGATCCCAGGTCTTCCCTGGCAGTAGCAGACTGTGTAATTTGTTTATTATTGCTCTGGCAACACTTGTTGCCAGGGCAATAGTAAACAAATTACACCAATCAAGTAGTTTCTGTGTTACCTGGGTTGAAAAACCCGGGTAGCACCTTTCACACTGTACCCCTACCCAGGTCGGACCCGGGAATAACCCTTCTTTTGTCCTGGGTCCAATTCCTGGGTCATTAGACTTGGGTAGAGGCACCTGGACCCTTTACACTGCACCACGACCTGGGTTGTTTTGGCTTGCCCCGCCAATAACCTGTGTTTTGGGGGGGATGTGAAAGGGGTAATAGATAGCAAATATCCAAAATATGGTGGTGAGTTAGATTGTACACAAGAAAAGAGGGATAAAGAGGGAGAAAGGGAAAAAGTAAACCAGGTCTATGCAGTAGGAAACCAGTCACAGGGTCTCAGTCTATCAAGGCTGATGTAAATAAGAGGAAGCTTGGGAAAAATCCAGGAATTGGAGCCAAGGACACCAGGTAGAAATATAATCAGACAACTTGGCAGTAGCTGAGAGAATAAATTCCTCCATTGAAAAATAAAATGCTATTCGATGAAACCACTCATAGGCTGTAGGTATTCCAGGTATTCCAGTGGAATGGAATGATTGCCCTAGCAGCATTACTAAAGTGTAAGAGGAGAGAGTACTTGAGGGAAGCTGTGGAACATGGAACGAGTGCGAGCATCGTGTCCCAATACTGTATCCCAGAAAGGGGCAAGATTGGGGCAACTCCACCACATATGAGCGATAGAACCCATCTCTACATTACAGCGCCAAAACTCCAGTGTGACATGTAGGAAGAAGGAATGGAGCATCTGGACTGTTCTGTACCACCGGGTCAAGATTGTTAGTTGGGTTTCTATAGTGAGGCTACGAGAGCAGGCATGAGACAAAGGATTAGAGAGAGAATTAGGATAAGGGTTGGGATAGGCTATATACTCACCACTCACCGCTGCAGATTCATCCTCATGATCTTCGATTGCTTGTTCTTGGTGGGACAAGAGCAACTGATACCAGAGACAATTCAAAATTGGCTGGTATAGAACGATCATCACACACACACACACACACATATATATATATATATATATATATATATATATATATGAAGTTTGCAGGATGGACGCACACAGGAGACTGAAATACTTTTTAAATGTTCATAAAGATTTTAATGTACGTTAATACGGGGTGGGAGGGGCAAGGGTAGAGGGGTAAGGGCCAGGAAAGAACATAAATTCAGCCGCAAAACACCAATAGAACAGAAGGGGAGGTGGTGAGTATGATTGCGCCTTTTTCTTTCTCTATTTAAATCTTTGTGTTTTCCTCTGCTCTCTTCTTTCTCTTTGTTTCCTGCTGGTGCCCTGATGAAAATCCCCGTTATGGGGATTGAAACGTCGGATTCGTTATTCACCGCTCATTTTCTTCTCTAATGTAACGTACCAACGTACATTAAAATCCTTATGAACATTTAAAAAGTTTCTCAGTCTCCTGTGTGCGTCCATCCTGCAAACTTTATCTACCTTATACCTTGGACAGCACCGTGAGCAGCTCTGCTTTATTGGGAGTGCCGTCCTTATTGACTTTATGCATTATAGGTTACCTGATTGATAACCTCACCTTCAGGCACCCATATTTCCGCACCCCTCCACAGGAACTGCGGATAATACTTACCCCAGGAGTTTATATCAGTAAACTGTACTGCTCTTTTTATTTGTACTTTCATTTTTTCAAGTTTTTTCCTACGGAAGAGAACTACAGGAAACACTCTGATTACCAGGCAAACATGGAGCCCGGACTCACTCAGGTGGACCTACCCTTAGGTGACACCTTGACTTTCTCAGAGGCAGAAGCTGAGGCCATCCTCTTTTCTACAGACACGCTGGGAGATCTACCTCCCCTACCCCCGATTGATCTGTACCATGACTGGCTCCACCTAAAAAAGAAGTTAGTGGATTACAAAGAGTTTTGCACAAACTCACCAGAGTTTAAAATAAACTTGCTGTAGTTTAATCGCCATACATTGCTGGAGATCGAAAATCGCCAGGGGAACTCGCCTCTTGGTAAACTAAGGGGCAAGATAACTGGACCCTACAAATGGCAGAACATCGCCGGAGTATGCCAGCAATTTTATTTAAAAAATCGCTGCCAAACTCTGGCGATTTCCCGCGATTTTTAGGGGTGAGTTATCTTGCCCTTTAGTTAATCTGGCCCTAAGGCTTTTTTCAACACCAACTACAGCTCGTTTACTCGTTCTGTATCCAAGGCAACCTTAGTGTCCCAAACTACAAGATCAAAAGAGTTTAGCTCAAAAGGGTTTCCAAATTCAAAGAAGCTTTCTTTTAAAGCTTATTTTTTGTCCTGAAATGTTCCCTGGTAAGCAGCATACTATTTATGGTGAGCCTTGCTGTCAGTACAGTTATTTTTGCTGTGGGCTTCGAACTTATGTAGAATGCTAACTAATTCTGATTCAACAAGCATACACCTGCTTAACAAGGAATTATTTTAATGATGAGGAAGGAGATGTTGTTTACAGTCAAAGAAGAAGCCCAAAGCAAGGTTTCTTAAAATATAAGTATAATATTTTTGGTATCAATAGAAATCTGAAACAATGCTCATTTTGTCTTGTGAGGTACAAAGGTGATATTGTGAATTAGTAAAATGTTATTTGGCAATAACTTCTATGAAAAAGATTACATTATCAGCTTTTTAAGTAAGAAAAGTGCAAACAAAATAAAGGTTCCCATTAAAATGAGCTTTTGAACACAGGAAAATTTATATCAGAAGGATAGAAGCTGAGATATAGCCAATTTCATGGAATCCTTGTGGCTGCCATTTTGGTGTTCTATGTGGATTTTCAAGTGGCTCCCTATCTGAAAAACTCTATTCTGATGTCATCTATGACCATAGATAGTGTCATGTTCCAATTAAAAAATGCAGCTTTTTTTTTATGTACCAAGCGTACTATAAGGGAGATTGTGATAGTACCATCCAAGTGCGGCACCAAAGGGGTGTGTCCTGTGCCACCAAAGTGGTGTGCCCTGTACCACCAAAGGGGTGTGTCCCGTACCACCAAAGGGGAGTGTCATGTGAATAGCTCCATCTTTATAGAAAATATAAAAGTAGGTGACTATGCAGCTGATTAACAAGAGACCAAAGTGTAATTTTCATTTCTGTCTCCATTATTGAAGTTATGTTGTCTTAGATAACTGCCAGTTTTTTATTTCATCTTGGCCTCCATAAAAATGGCCGCCTCCATAGGTCTCAATGCAGGGAAATAGGACACAATTTCTAAATTCTGTCATCATACCGCAATGACTTCTGGAACTGTATTAGCATCAGGGAGATTGCCATACACTTCAGGGAGTCAGGGAGATCACGAATTCTTCAGGAAGTCTCTTGATATTCATGGAACAGAGGTAACTATGATTTATACATTCATTCATTCCTTAATAGGACAGAATAACCCTGGTGTGACAAGAGCACAGCGTTCCCTGTATTATGACTATGGAGTGACACAGAACAGTGGCAACAGCATAGACAAGGCTGATGCCTGGGAAAGCATGATGGGCCTTGTAGTTTCACAGCATGGAAATGTGCAGAAAAATTACTTCACTGAAAGGGTGATAGATAAGTGGAATATTCTCCCATCTGAGGTGGTTGAGGCCAATACAGTAGAACAATTTAAACATGCTTGGGATAAATATAAGGGTATCCTAAATTGTAAACTATATTGAGGGTAAATAGGGTCTAGGGTCAGTATAGTTTTGAATAAACAAATGGGCAGACTGGATGGGCCATGTGGCTCTTATCTGCCGTCACTTTCTATGTTTCTATCTGGAGTGTTACTGCTGGGTTATACGCACTTCACGACCAATCATCACGACCAATCATCCAAACCCAAACAATTGGTTTAAACAAACATACAAACATAATAGCCTCATGTCCAAAACAGGAAATATGAGCACCGCCACTGTACCTGTTAATGGCTGTCATCATTTGGGCGTCTGTTACGCTGTCTGTGTTGGCTAAATTTCTAACAACACCTTCCATGAGCTCTAGCGGGACGTACTGCACCACGCTCGCCAGCGAATTAGAGGGCGCCTCGGACTCCTCTGCAAAACACATGAAATAGTTCCTGAACCCATATTAGAAATAGCACAGTGATTGGGGGTGTTGAAGAATAAATGGGGGGCCAAGCACTACTCCTGCACACAAGCCCTTTAGTTTTTTTAAAACACTCCTGGTGTTCCCCAAATACTAAAATCTCTTTTATTATTCTTGGAGACCCACCCCTTTCATGTGACATATGTTGCGGAGCAGCTTAGTACGACGGACTCCTCTGCTATATGGAAACAACCAGCGTTGGCCTGGTCTAGGGGTCTGGGAGTTACCATTACTCCAGAGGATCTAACCTCTCATTATGAACCTACAATGAGGATACTGAGCTGTGCCAAATTACAGGAGGTGCACAGGAGGCTCAGAGACGTCATATGCCTGTGAACGAGACAGGGCAATGCCCCAAATGCCACTTCCGAAGGGCGACCCTTGTCCACAATCTCTGGGAGTGTGGCAAAATCCCCAAATTCTGGGGTAAGGTGTTGAATTTCATTAACTCCCTACTTGACACCACATTACCTATTGACCCATCTGCCCTGTTGTGGGCTAACTTCGAAGGATGGATTAACACCCCGGGAGTTAGGGAAGCTATAGCGTTATTGACAGTCATAGTCACTACCGCAAAGAAAATACTTCTACAACAATGGACAGTTAAAACACCTCCCTTCTTGGGGTCTGTGAAGACTATGCTTTTAGACATGCTCTATGTGGATAGGAGATCCGCACTCCCAGACATTGAGAAAGGAGTTGTACGTTTTTACAAGCAATGGGGAATATACCTGGAACACCTCCCTGCCCAGATCCAAAATCACATATTAAAGCTATTTGAATCTACTACATGGTACATTTATAGAAATTGGCCATCGCCTGGATAGCTACCGATATATCCCTAACATTCTTAAGATACAACATTCTCGCCTCCTAAGGGGAAACACCCTCGGCTATGCTACTAGTACACATTAGTAATCACCGAGCACATGTGTATTTGTTGTTTGTTTACGGTTGAACTATTTACTATTCTTAACTCTTTATGCATCCATTTTTATGTATATATAGTGGAGAGGTGAAATATATTGCATGTCTCTACAGCTGTGATGTATCGGGCTAATCGAGCCCGCTGTTCCTACAGACCGTGTTTTTGCATCTCTTTATTAACTTTTCATAATGTTTGAACAGCTGTAATAATATTTACATGATTTTGACGATTATTCATGTCATATTTCCATTATGAAAACTCAATAAAATGTTTAAAAAAAAACAAAAAAAAACACTCCCGGTGCACGGTCATCAAGGAGGATTGGTGGTGGCCATTAATGTTGTGCCTAGTGGCAACTAATTGCAGACCTGAACATGAATCTCACTGGTAACTATTCTAAAACTCATCTGTACCACTGACATCTCCAAAACGACCTGATCCCATCACAACTATGTGTTTCTGATATACTTGAAGGCTTAGACAAAAGGGGTCCCTAAGAATCCTTTGCATTCTATTAGCTTTATGGCCTGAACCCCCTAATGAAGTCTTAACTACCAATGACTAGACTCTTTCACCTACCTCCCCCTCCCCCACCCATTCACTTCCTCCCATTCCGTTCCTTTGTATGTCTCGTCCCCCCTAAAAATTGCTGAAGAAAGTTGATGTTATACCAATTTGATTTCACTTCGACCAATGACTCACATCTATCACATCTGTCATTTGTCCTGATATGTGAAATACAAATATAAAGATTTTATATTCCATAAACTCTACTCATTGGGCTGGATCTAGAGTTAAGAAGTAGCTTGAAAATAAGAGAGGAAAGTTATTCCTGGGCTAAACCATGGTGATTGCAGGGGGAGTCATATTTCATCTGTTGCAAACAGTATTAGAGTTTAGAGGTGATGTTTCCTAT
>WWET01002870.1:156599-167394 GCA_011038615.1 Limnodynastes dumerilii | reverse complement strand
TAGCGTGTGTGGGGAGGTGGCATGATGTATGTTACTCACCTCTGGCTGACGTTAACCGGGCTTCAATACCAGGAAGACAGGGACAGCCGTGATGTGATGAGGCTGAGATAATGCGTCAGGAGAGCGCTGTGTTACAGATCCAGAGGAGGGGAGGGGGGAGCTATATATATAAATATATATCTATGTACAGATGGAGAGGGAGAGAGGTCCAGGCAGAGATTCTGGGAGGGACACTGCGTCTCATCTATCTGCAGGACACAGTGCTCAAAGTTCACTGATGTTTCTGCTGCTTGGCACAGTGTGCCAACCACACCCACTGCAATACTCTGCCTTGTGCATACGGTGGGCATCTCGGCTGTGCTGGAACTACAAGTACCAGCAAGCCCTTATAACTTTTTGGAACGTAAAACCATCTATTTTTTTTTCCTGCTCTGCCAGTGGTGTAACTACCATAGGTGCAACTGCTACGGGGTCCCGGAGGAGAGGAGGAAGCCGCTCAGCCGGCACTTACGGAACGCTAACCAAGGTGGCAGAGGCTGGTAGCTTAAGACATCGCTCAGCGCTCATACACGGACTGCTGAGCATGCCCCTGACAGCCAGCGTCCTCACCGCGCACCCCCTCCCCATCTAGACTTGGTCCCCGTTTTCCTTGCTATGGGGCTCCTGTCTCCAGGGGTTCCCTGCCCTAACTTTTCTGAGCATAACCGCGTGCGTCCGTAAGCTCATTGCGTAGTTACGACGCTTAGCACACCCATACTGTACGATTTAAATGCTTCACCCCGCCCTCGGTGCGTAATTACGGATTTCGTGTGGCAGACATGCCACCCCCCTGTGTGTAAATACAAAGCTGTTACGATCAAGGCCCATACGCTCAGTTTCTCAAACTGTAACATGATTTTACATCTGCCCCGCGCATGCGCATTAAGTTCAAAAGTCCGTTTTTCCGCTTACGCCCGCCGTAAAAACGCAAGCGGGCGTAGGTCTGGATCAGGCCCAATGGCCACGCAGACAGAGGGGCGGTGCTGAGTTCACAAGTGGGAGTTCCCTCTTAATGAATGTACACTATAGGCGTTCCCTCTCTCTGGACTGGATCCAGGGTCTAAAAATAAGAGGAAATCAGGAAAGTTACACCTGAGGAAAACCATGTTGAATTTCATGGGGAGCAATTTAATGTTATTCTTTGCATGCAAGGAGAATACTTTGCCTTTGTTTATTGCACACAGATACTGACCAGCTTTACACTATTATTTAGACTTACGCTAGAGAAAATATCACCTCTCAACTCTTATACTGCACTGAAATTTGCCTCCCCTGCAACCTAACATGGTTTTGCCCAAGTGTAATTTTCCACCTGTTTCCCTCTTATTTTAAAACTCTGGATTCCCTCCAGAGACACACAATTTGATTTTGCATAGAAATATTTCTTTGATATCAGCCAAACTGCAGCATAAATACGGAGTGTAATCACCGTATTTAAGATTGCGAGCAGAGCGTTCTGAAACCGGCAATTCATCCCATTTATGGATCAATAACAGACATCCCTTGATATCAATAAAAGCTGAACACGGTGCACAACAGCTGAAACCATCATTCAGGTCACTCAGGAAGGTCACTGCGTATTGGATGGTGGGACGAGGGAAAGCGGAACTTATAGAAAGATCTTCCGCAGAGTATCAATATTTACTGCTCTCCATCCCGGAAACGCTGGTAATGGTGTACTCTGTGCCCGCCTGAAGTCAATGCAGTGGGTCTATGGCACAGATTTGTGTAAAGGTCACATAGACGAAGCCCTGGATTAAACGTTGTGTCCTGGTTGCATAACGAGCGGGCTGGATAGCAGGAATATACCTGTGTACTGAAACCCTCCCTACCACTGGGAAATTATAGCAGAGGATCCAACCTTTAAATGTCCTGGAAATCACATGGATGAAGATGGCAAAAGAGGACAAAGTTTATATATAGAAAAATCAATACTGAAGCTGCTAGCCCCATTTACTACTGTATTTCCCCTCCTGTATTTACCCTCCTGTCTCTCCACTTTCCCCTGGATGCAATTTCTGGTAATCCCCCCTCTAACCTAGATCCAGACTTTGGTAATCCCCCTCTAACTTGGATCCAGGCTCTGGTAATCCCCCTCTCACTTGTATCCAGGCTCTGGTAATCCCCCTCTCACTTGTATCCAGGCTCTGGTAATCCCCCTCTCACTTGTATCCAGGCTCTGGTAATCCCCCCTCACTTGGATCCAGGCTACGGCAATCCCCCTCTCACTTGTATCCAGGCTCTGGTAATCCCCCTCTCACTTGTATCCAGGCTCTGGTAATCCCCCTCTCACTTCTATCCAGGCTCTGGTAATCCCCCTCTCACTTGTATCCAGGCTCCGGTAATCCCCCTCTCACTTGGATCCAAACGCCGGTAATCCCCTCTCACTTGGATTCAGGCTCCGGTAATACCCTCTCACTTGGATCCAGTATCCGTTAATCCCCTCTCACTTGGATCCAGGCCCTGGAAATCCCCCCTCACTTGGATCCAGGCTCAGGTAATCCCCTCTCACTTGGATCCAGGCTCAGGTAATCCCCCTCTCACTTGGATCCAGGCTCAGGTAATCCCCTCTCACTTGGATCCAGGCTCAGGTAATCCCCTCTCACTTGGATCCAGGCTCAGATAATCCCATCTCACTTGGATCCAGGCTCTGGTAATCCCTCCTCACTTAGATCCAGGCTCCGGTAATCTCCCCTCACTTGGATCCAGGCTCCGGTAATCCCCCCTCACTTCGATCTACGCTCTGACAATCCTACTCTCCCCTGGATCCAGACCCTGGTAATACCTCTTTCACTTGGATCAGATTCTGGAAATCCCCCTCTCATCTGGATCCAGGCTCTGGTAATCCCCCTCTCACCTGGATCTATGCTCTGGTAATCCACCAATCCCCTGAAACCAGGCCCTTGTAATCCCTATTTCTCCTGGGTCAGATTCTAGTAATCCACCTCTCCCCTAGAACAGACTCTGGTAATCCGCTTCTCACCTGGATCTCCTCTAACCTAGATCCAATCCCTGTAATGTCCTTCTCACCTGGATCCAGCCTTTAGTAATCCCCTGTTGACTTGGATCCAAGCCCTCTGGTTTAAAACAGGACACCCAGGGGCTGATGCAGAGTTTGGGAGTAAGGTCAAAACAGGTGCAAGTGTACAGCTGGGATAAACCATTTTGCAATGTGAGGGGAGCTAGTCTATTTTAAATATTTTGCATGCAGGGAAAATACTTTACTTTTACATAGAAATGAAATGCTGCATAGATTTATGATTAATCTATAAAATAGAGCAGGGTTGCCAACAACTGAAAGAGAACCCGGAAGGAAGCTATTGATTACAAAGAGGGCGGGGCTTAATGTCACAATTTATGTAAATTGCAGCATTAAGCCCCGCCCCTGTCAATCAACCGCGCTAAATCCAACGTAGCGCGGGTGGGTGGAAGGACTCACATGTCATTTTTATCTGTCGGGGCTTCCGGGAGGTTTGCCGACTGAACGGCCCAAATTCCGGGAGTCTCCGGGAGAGTCGGCAACCCTGAAATAGAGTTGAGCTAAGAAATGTAACCTCACAATTCTAATTCTGGTTTCACAATTTAAATTGCCCTCCCCTTACAGTTCAGCATGGTATTGCTCAGGTCCACAAATGCACCTAAATAATGGTGTAACTCTGAAGCAGTCCCTTCTTTAATCACAAGAAACATGTTGCGAATATAATCTATGAAAGTGAACCTGTCACCTGCAAACTACAGCTGTAACCTCTACACAACTGATGCCACCTGTGTACAGCATAGAACCCCGAAAATACACACTGCACAGGAAAATCACTTCAATGTCTCACTAATTACAGAGTATAGCACAAAAGCTAACAGTCAAAGAAGAGGTAACAGTCTAAGAACAGGTGACAGTTTTAGGGCCAGATTTACTAAGCTGCGGGTTTGAAAAAGTGGATATGTTGCCCATAGCAACCATCAGATTCTAGCTCTCACTTTTCTATTACATACTAGAGAATGTCATCTAGAATTTGATTGGTTGCTATGGGCAATATATGCCCTTAGTGTTTACAGTCTAAGATCCGTCTGTCACAAGAGCTTACAGTCTAAGAAGATCTTCCAGACAAAAGAGCTTTAAATTGGGTACACTCTGGAGGGTTATCTGATGATTATGGTGCAGATCATTATAATCATCAGATAGCTCCGACATCTTACTGGTGTGTACCGTTCCCCGATGCTGCGGAATAATCTAAAGCTGCATGGCATTGTGTGATTTGATTCCTGGGAGCTTCTAATTTTCCAATCAGCGATGTCCTGATGTCTGTAGAAAAAACTTCACTGTGTACTGAAACACGATCTTCACTGCAACGATTCCCATTCAAATTTCTGCATAGCGCCACCTTGTGGGTGAACATATAATTGCAGCAAAGGCTTTTTTGAACAGTTTCTGAAAACTGGAAAACAGGGACCGTATTCACAGATCCATCTGTATAAAGTACGAAGGCAACACCCATGACACTCCCCTTGCACGGACGGATTTTGGTGACTTACACGTCCATAGGGCAACCTTAACTCTACGTGTAGTTACGTGCGTATATTCCTTCAACCATGCCCCTCCGTACGTATGTCACTAAGTCCGATTTACAAATGGTGCGTAATGGATTTCCGAGTCTAAATCCTACGTAGCTTACGACGCATACGCAGTTCTACCGTACCTAAAAATACGTATGGGAAAAGTAGCAAAATTGTAAGTGTGAAACTGGTCTCAGGACACTAGAGAGCTGTGTGTACAGGGGCAGCGTTATACAGGGCAGGGCTAACAATGTTATTACTGGTTTGCAAAGACGCATCATGAGTAAAAACTCAAGTGTGTATCAGCTATACAGTCTAAGCAGAGCTTACAGTCTAAGAACAGGTCACAGTTTAAGTTACAAGAGTTTACATTCCAAGAAAAGCTGACAGCCTAAGAAATAGTGACAGTCTAAAGGGGAAAGGAGAGCTTACAGTATAGGAAGAGGCCACAGTCTAAGAAGAGAAGACAGTCACAAGTGCAGCTGACAGTCTAAGGAGAGGTGACAGTCTAAGTGGAGGTGATAGTTTTAGAAGAGGTGAGAGTCACAAGAGCTGACATTCTAAGAAGAGGTGACAGTCTAAGAGGAGGTGACAGTCACAAGAGCTGACAGTCTAAGAAGAGGTGACAGTCACAAGAGCTGACAGTCTAGGAAGAGCTGACAGTCTAACAAGAGGTGACAGTCTAAGAAGAGGTGACAGTCACAAGAGCTGACAGTCTAAGAGGTGACAGTCACAAGAGCTGACAGTCTAAGAAGAGGTGACAGTCACAAGAGCTGACAGTTTAAGAAGAGGTGACAGTCACAAGAGCTGACAATCTAGGAAGAGGTGACAGTCACAAGAGCTGACAGTTTAAGAAGAGATGACAGTCTTAGAAAAGGTGACAGTCACAAGAGCAGACAGTTTAATAAGAGGTGACAATCTAGGAAGTGCTGACAGTCTAAGAAGAGGTGACAGTCACAAGAGCTGACAGTCACAAGAGCTGACAGTCTAAGAAGAGGTGACAATCTAGAAAGAGCTGACAGTCACAAGAGCTGACAGTCTAAGAAGAGGTGACAATCTAGGAAGAGCTGACAGTCTAAGAAGAGGTGACAGTCACAAGAGCTGACAGTCTAAGAAGAGGTGACAATCTAGGAAGAGGTGACAGTCTAAGAAGAGCTGACAGTCTAAGAGGTGACAGTCACAAGAAAGGAAAATAGAGACAGTGAATAATAACCTATAATCTCCAGATGATGACAATAGATCTGGACACAGCAATAACCTTACAATAATATTACAATATATCCTCCTCTTTATAATAACTATTCCCATCTTAGGCCAGGACACGCCCAGCAGCCCGCCCCCTGACGTCACGGCGCGGAGAGACCCGGCTCTTCCGGGTGTATCAAGATGGCGGCCTCCAGAGGCGTTAACGTGGCCGGCGGCTCCCGGAGCCGGGATTCCGGGGACGGGGGCTGGTTTGTGACCCTGGCAGTGGGGGTGTCTCTGCTGAAATGTCTCCTTATACCGACCTAGTAAGAGCCAGGCTGGATTATCAGCATGCCCATTGTTCTACTACAAGTACCAACATGCCTCTTGCGGTGCTACAAGTATCAGCATGCCCCATTGTGGTACTACAAGTATCAGCATGGCCCATTGTGGCACTACAAGTATCAGCATGCCTCTAGTGGTGCTACAGATATTATAGCGCCCCTTGTGGTGCTAAAATTGTCAGCATTCATGCTAATGACAGCTGTCTTGGAATACTGTCACTATGTGATCTCCAACTCCTGTAGTACTACAGGTATCAGCCTGCCCTTTGTGGTGCTACAGGTAGCAACGTGCTTCTTGTAGTGCTGCACCTTATGGTATCAGTGTGCCCCTTCTTTGGCTACAAGTATCTTTTATTGTGACACTCCAAATATCAGGCATTCCCTGCTAATCACAGCTGTCATGGCATGCTGGCATTTGTAGTTGCCAAACGTAATAGAACATGTATTTATTGTCACTCTGTAGCCAGACATTTCCAGTAAGGGATATGATAGGTTTTCTGGTCTTCCACACACAGCTGCAATACAATGATACACTCGTGTGTAGAACCGAGTCCCCGCTGCGATGGCTTCATTACGAAATGGAGACAGCCGAAAGTTGCTTTTCAGATGTCTCTATTTCGAATGACAGCCGTTGTAGAATTTTTTTTCTATGAATAGGAGAGTATGCGATTCGCATACTCACCCATACATTTTGAGAAGCACCGCCGGACTACCGGAGAGGTGAGTAACCCTCTCCGGGGACTTAGGGTTAGGCTGCTGGGGGAGGGGTGGTGGGAGGAGACTTAGAATTAGGGAGTGGGTTGGGGATAGAACACTTAGGGGATCGATTGCTATGCACACATGGCTCCTATAAAATCGCTAAACGTTTAAAGATGCTGGATTAAGGGACAAAGGCTATAAAGCCCAGATTTATTAAAACAATTTTTATTTAAATATCATCAATTAAACGTAGATGTGGTTTGTAATTTCTTAATAGATTTGATACAAATGACAGCTCCACTGGCCACCAGCTTACCCCAGGGCTGACCGTTTATTTATCCATCACTGGCCTAAAGATTTTATTATTTCGCTGTACTGCTTGCGCCAGATTTACTAAGCTGCGGGTTTGGAAAAGTGGAGATGTTGTCCATAGCAACCAATCAGGTTCTAGCTGACATTCTCTACTACGTAAAAAGAAAGTGAGAGCTAGAATCCCACTGGTTGCTATAGGCAACATTTACACTTTTCCAAACCCTCAGCTTAGTAAAATCTGTGTTATATTATCCATACTTAGTTTGCAGGAGCACAATGTCCATTCATAAGACTCTACAAACTTTCGGCAGCGAACATGTCAACATCTTTCAATTTAGTGGCCATATTCGATGGTTTGGCAGATTAATATTTCCTTTTGAATAATTGCACTGTAAGAGGCAGGAGACAGGAGTCCAATAACAACATCAACAGGTCGGACTGTGAATCTTTACTGAAATCCATATATATAATAATTGGATGGCGGCAGAAATAATTAACGCTTCCAGAAAACCCGGCTGCTGCTCTGACACTGAATAGAAATGACGCTTTCATACACATTGCTGAATAGTATTATGGGAGCGCAGCGACCGTACATTTCCCCATTTGCAAAAGTGGAGATGTTGCCCATAGCAACCAATCAGATTCTAGCTGACATTCTCTAATATGTAATAGGAAAGCGAGAGTTAGAATCTGATTGGTTGCTATGGGCAACATCTCCACTTTTGCAAACCCACAGCTTAGTAAATCTGGCCCCAAGAGTTTTTTTTACACTGACAACCAATAGTTTCTTCCGTTATGTAACACCGCACATATTGGAATTATTTGTTTTAAGCTTTTATAACATAACAAAATTATCTTTTAGTATTTGAAAATCATCTGTATTAGAAAGGGCCACATTTGATTTCTGTTCATTTTTCTATTCCTCCTTTGTCTCACTTGTTGATCCCTTTAAAAGGTCACCTATCGCCTACACACAGCAAGTCTCATATAATAACTGGGGTGTACATTTATTATAAGTAAGGGCAAAATAGGTGTAAGCGCACACCTCAGCAAAACCATGTTGCCTTGTGAGGAGGGGTGGATGTAAACTGTGCAAACAGGATTAGAGCTAAGATTTTTCTTAATTCAACTCTAATTTTAAGATTCAACATAAAGCTATGCAGGGTGTTTGTCACCGCTGCAAACTTTTTCGAAAGGGATGTTCTCCCAGCCAGTTGCAAACCTGCTGGAAAATTGATCGCTTTTACCTCGCAGAGACATTATTTTTTTTTATTACTAATTAGGCGCTTTAGTTTTGTTAACAAAAATGTTATTTACGCTCACATCTCTAAAGAGCAGAGTCTGCTTCTTGGCCCGGATTCACAACCTCGTAGTCTTCTACATACATCCTTAATTTCCCGATAGTAGCTACTATGCATGCCTAGTAACTATTTTAAGTAATCTACATATTGTTTTGTTGCGTAGATTGCATATATACTGCATGTGTAGTAGCTACTATCAGGAAATTAAGGATGTATGTAGAAGACGTACGGGATTGTGAATCCGGGCCCTTGTGTTTATCAGTAACTAGGGTTCTCTCTTTCTAGTTGGTGCGGGGAAAGATCCAGCGCTGATCTCTTGCCGCTGATTTGAGATGGATTAGTAGTTCTTTGTGTGCTGGAGAATGGTGAAATACTAATGTGTCATTTAAAATTTCAGCCACTCCACAGACTTTGAGGTCCACCGAAACTGGTTGGCAATCACCCACAGCCTGCCCATCTCCAGGTGGTACTACGAGGTAGGTTTCACAGTCAAGATTAAAGGGTCTCCCCCCCCCCATATTTATTATAATATATAGCCCGTTACAGGGCTTTATATTCCCCCATAATAAAGCTCTTTATAACTTCGTATTTGTGCTCAAATTATCCCCCATATTAGACCTCTATATTCCCCTGATAATAGGACTAGGAAGGAAATATAGAGCCCAATTATAGGGGGTAATTTGAGCACCAATAAGAAATAAGGTACCAAGGAAAAAGGAGAGGTGGAGGCTATCACAGTGCAGCCCCCCAGAACAGTCATAAAGGGAGCAAAAATTTCTACATGTCAAATATATTTGTCCTATCAAACAATTCAGAGCAAGAAAAGTTTTAAAGGGCCTGTATTCAGAGTACCGGACGTATAACATATTCTCCTGTGTTTAGCGATTATTTATTTCAGACCGCATTTACGCAATCTACTTTTTTTATTTGATCTCTTTGACCTTTTGTTGGAAACCTTTGACCTTCTTTCATCCTACCGTTGTTTATACTGGACCATATTCACACTTAAGTGTGAAATAAGTACTCGCGGATTCACAAATATATGCGCGTAAGTTTCACGGCAATATCCGTGACCCTCCCCACACTTACAGATTTTAGAAGACTTCCGCCACCCACTTTCACCCACCCACTTTGTGCTTAAGTTACTTAGCTACGTGCGTACTTTCATAGCTGCGCACATATTAGGCTATTTAAATGCCTCCCCCCTCCCACTTTCACTTAAACTTCCTACGTACGGAGGTCTGGCGGCCCCTACGTGCGTGTGTCACTAAGCACAGATTTGAAGTCTGTGTCTAATGGATTTCCGTGCCGAAATCCTTCGAAGCTTGCGTAAAAAAAGTTACCACGCATGCGCAATGTATCCGATTCTAAAAATTTATTTTTTTTTAAAATAATTTTGTTTATTGTGTACAGTAACAAATTCATGACGCGAGTTCAATCTAATGTAACGGTTATTATAAAGTGTTGATCATTGATGATGTTTCCAGGCGACATCGGAATGGACGTTGGACTATCCCCCTTTCTTCGCCTGGTTTGAGTACGCCCTGTCCCATTTGGCGCGGTTCTTTGATCCCGAAATGCTGAAGGTGGAAAACTTGGGCTATGCCAGCCAAGAGACCGTCCTGTTCCAGAGATTCTCTGTCATCCTCACCGATCTGCTATTCATCTACGCAGTCAGACAGTAAGGCATAGAGCATGACCCGCGGGGTACACGCTCATCATGTGTTATTTAAGGGAAATAAGTGATGTGACTGTGGACACCATCTTATCTTCCAAATGACACTTTCGACAGCCTCTGACAGGCTGTGCTCGCTGTTGGCATGAGTCGGTATATTAATGTACAGTATAGGTGTGCCTTCTCGCTGCTTACCGGTCACATGAGCTGGAGAGGTTAGGGTAATCAATGTCTCTCTGTGTGAGAAGAGTTTGTACTGCAGTTGCATGGTTGCCGGGATACAACGTATATGTGAATGCGGATCCCTGCGCCTCTGTTACTCAGAGATACGATCCGGTCCTGTGTTATGAACATTTTCTATATTATTGCCCAAAATAGTAATTAAAAAGATAAAAGGTTCTTATTTTCTCTTTTCTTTTCCTTCACTTTCTTGGTTTTCTTTTCTTCTCTATCTGTCATTTCTTCCATTTTCTCTCCTGTTTTTTTTCTGACTTCCATTCCAATTTTTTTCCTTTTTTCTATATTTGTTCATTCCATTTGGTCTTCTGTTTCTTCCCTTTCTTTATTTTGTTTCTTGTTTTTTTGTTTCAATAATTTCTTGTTTCTATATCTCTTTAGATTTATTTATATATCGCTTTATTATTTATATAGGGTCTTATTTATTATTTATATTGCATTTTTTTTTATTT
>WWET01002870.1:140059-150364 GCA_011038615.1 Limnodynastes dumerilii | reverse complement strand
TTTACCTGTACCTTGCCCCGGCCTATGGCATCTACCTGCTGCGCTCTTACTGCTTCACGGCCAATAATACAGGTCCGGCTCCAGAGAAGCAGATACTACAAACCGTCAGCCGTAGAAGGCATCAGATCCTGAACGATTGCCACCATTTCTCGTCCCACAGATGGATCCGTGCGATGGAGAAGTTTCAGCCTCCGGCGATTCATCTCGTTGGCCTTCATAGTGTTGTCGGTGTTTGCCGTCTCCTTTGGGCCGTTTGTATATATGGTTTGTTTTTCCTTCTTATGGTCATACTTGCCAAGGGATGTAGTTGGCGCTGCGGCAATCCCACCTTGGACACTGATACAGCCAGCAGGTTAATCGCAACTGTATCAGTGAAGACAGGTTTTTAAAAAAAATAATATTTCCTTATCGGAATGGGTACAATGTCGAATATGTTATTTCCTGCCGTGCCATCCTTATAGAATTGGCACAGTGCTGGTCCACAGGGTCTCCAACAGATCACTTCAACACCCACACTATCGACCGTATATCACACTTAAGAAAGTGCAGCTTTTTCCGTGCGCATTTTTAGGATCGGATAAATTGCGCATGCGTAGTAATTTTTTTTTACGTAGGCTTTAGGCACGGAAATCCATTAGGCACAGACTTCAAATCCGTGCTTAGTGAGATACGTCCAAAGGGGCGCGCCAGACCTACGTACGTATGCAGTTAATTGAAAGTGGGTGGGGGGAGGCATTTAAATGGCTTAATAAGGGTGGGCTTAAGAATGTACACACGTACCTAAGCAACTTAATCACAAATATACGCATGGAGAGATAAGGTTGCCCTCTGGTGGTGGAAGTCTGCTAAAATTCCATAAGTAAGGGGAGTGTCATGGGAGTTGTCTTGCCACTTAGGTGCGTATCTTTGCGATCAAGTGCGTACTTAGTTTACCCGTAAGGGTGAACACGGTTCTATATAATTATCAGATTGATCGACCCAGTGATTGTATACGAAAGCTTTACATTCTCTATGGGAAAATTCCTAATATAAAACTAAATTGGGGTACACTTGAGATATATAGATATTCCCATTTTCATTAAGTGACCAAAATTTTAATTTAGAACTGGTTTCAGAATGACACAAAAAAGGCCTATTTATGTCTTCTGGATGCCTAAGTACTCCATGCGAGCGTTTTCTGCGCACATGTGTCTGCATATCAGAACGCACTACGCACAATCCTGGATTCCGTACTGGAAACGTTTCCGACGATGGGTGGGACAAATCGCAGTGTGTACGTCGTGTATGCATGGCAGGTGGGGGGAGAGATTTAAATTGTACGGTAAGAGCTTTGTTAAGCACTTATTTATGATCCGTCATTATGCACCAGCCTGATTGTACGTGATGCGGGCGCAGGTGCCAATCGGCATAAAAAACATTTTTAAAAAATGATCAAAATAGTGATATTTTTGAAATAGAGACAGACGAAAGTTAGCTTTCGGCTGTCTCTATTTTGGAAAAAGCAGTCTCGCGATGGTGAGGAAAATGCGATACCCTTGCTCTTACGGAATATAGGATTTCACTGTCGTAACTTTGAGGAGTTATGAACGTGGTGCCTGCCTAAATCTGAATCCAGGCCTTAGTCTGGTCTTCAAATAGAACAAAAAAAGACAGTAATTGAGCAGGGTCTGTCATGTGATCTGAGACAACCAATGGCATTGTAGGATCAGATAGGTTATATTCCTGACTGGAAAATGAATTGACTGTCGTTTGTGGTCCTGGCTTTGTTCTGTATACCTTGACCTGTCCAGCTTACTATTTAATTTTTTTGTTATAAAGATCACATAGGGCCCGATTTAATTACCCGTGATGACGGGAAAAAAAAGCTTGCAGTGTACTTTTTCCCGTCATTTACGATAGCAAAAATTTGTGGATTTTTATGTACACCTTTATGGGGAAAACACAAAAATCCACAAATTAAAAAATTTGCGGAATTAGCTTTGCATCGAAAATAACGCGGGGGCGGAGCTAATTGAATCGGGCCCCAAGGCTGTTGTTTGGTTTATCATTGAGCCTCTTTGAAGCTGGTCTTTCAGATATGGCCGCGTCTGATGGAGGTGTATAATCTGCGGTTGTGAGAGAGAGAGCGGTGGACAGGGTGCTGTTTTATGCTGAATGTTTATCTTTTTTTAGGGGCAGATTCCGCAAGTCCTCTCACGGCTTTTCCCCTTTAAGAGGGGCCTTTGTCATGCTTACTGGGCCCCTAATTTCTGGGCATTGTACAACGCAGCAGACAAAGCACTTTCCATAATAGGTAAAGAGTCATTATCAACGGGAGATTATCCTGTAACTTCTGTTATTTATATACATGTGACAGTGAAACTGTCTATACCTCAGCCATGTCTATATAGCTGTCTCTCTGATGTCTGAGTATCTGTCTTTCCTGTGTTTCAGTATCCATATTTCTCTTATCTCAGTTCCTGTCTTTCCCTTGTCAGTATCCACCTTTCCCGTGTCTCAGTATGTGCTTTTTATGTGTCTTTCTCATGTCTCAAGATCTGTCTTTCCCGTGGCTCAGTATCAGTCTTTCCTGTGGCTCAGTATCAGTCTTTCCTGTGTCTCAGTATCTGTCTTTCCTGTGTCTCAGTATCTGTCTTTCCTGTGTCTCAGTATCTGTCTTTCCTGTGTCTCAGTATCTGTCTTTCCTGTGTCTCAGTATCTGTCTTTCCTGTGTCTCAGTATCTGTCTTTCCTGTGTCTCAGTATCTGTCTTTCCTGTGTCTCAGTATCTGTCTTTCCTGTGTCTCAGTATCTGTCTTTCCTGTGTCTCAGTATCTGTCTTTCCTGTGTCTCAGTATCTGTCTTTCCTGTGTCTCAGTATCTGTCTTTCCTGTGTCTCAGTATCTGTCTTTCCTGTGTCTCAGTATCTGTCTTTCCTGTGTCTCAGTATCTGTCTTTCCTGTGTCTCAGTATCTGTCTTTCCTGTGTCTCAGTATCTGTCTTTCCTGTGTCTCAGTATCCCCCAGTACTCCCATCATGTGTCTCCAGCCTCCCCCAATACTCCCATCATGTGTCTCCAGCCCCCCAGTACTCCCATCATGTGTCTCCAGCACCACTACCACCCCAGTACTCTCATCGGGCTGGATCCAGACTTAAGAAGTTGCTTGAAATTAAGAGAGGAGAACTACACCTGGGAAAAACATGTTGATTTCAGGGGGAATCAAGTTAATTATATTGTTTGCATGCAGGGATATATCTTTGAATTGCTTACTGCACACAGATACTGACCAGCTTTACTTTTACCTTTACAGTGGTATTCAGACTTGGGCCGGGAAACATCACCTCTCAACTCTTGTATAACCCCCTTGGTGAATATTTCTTGTTATCCTAAAACACTGAATTTCATTAATCAACAATATGTCAGACTTTGAACATATATTTTGTGCAATCAATTTTTTCATAGGGCCACAAAACATCTTATTATGAAGCATTGCGCATTTTGCTGACATTGCTTTGATCACACTATACTAATTACAACAACATGAGCCACTGGGGAATGTGAACAACACTAATGATCCCTAGACACCCTCTGCTAAGCACACAAACAATTGCCAATCATCCTGTTCTGCAGTGACTTATGTTAGCTTTGTTTTAATTGGCAGAATGGTTTGATTATGTAGTAGAGATAGGAGTCAGAATTGTACTACCATTTTCTAGTGAACCTCTGGACAGTTAAGCACAGCGCAGATAAGTTCTTCAGACCGGTTCTCTACCCCAGCAATCCAACCACAAGTTTGTTCACAGTTACATATAATGGAGATGGTGGTTATGCTTCATATAAGAGCCTAATTGACAATGGGAATATACAAGAAATAAAGCATAAATCAAATTTTGGAAAAAATGTAGTTTTTAATCACCACAATACATAAGCATAATTTCCATACCATTAGCATTTACAAGGTTAAAAGGTGCCTTATAAATTCTGTGTAGTGTGGACCATCAGCAGATTTCTGGACATCCCCAGGCTAGATGAAATGTTTACTGTGCGTACTTACACTAACATTCTGGTCTGGATTTGACTTATTTATTGGATCACACCCTTACTGACTGACTACGTTAGCCCATTCTTCTGACCACATTAACAGTTTTTGTTTGGACCTTTGTTAAATTAACAATGGTCCAAACAAAAAAGTGTCTGAAGCAGTGAGTTTTTCATGGGTCTCAGTCACCACATTTGCATACCATTTTGTTCTGGCCAGTGCTGGGAGATAGAGAGAGATACGGTTGCCATTGGGTGTCCATCCTAGTCTGTATCAGGTTCTGAGTGAGAAAAAATGAGTTCTCTGGTGTTCTTATTTTACAATGAATTAAAGATATTAATTTAACACATTACTAGTGAGGGCAGGGCCCGTGCTAGAGTGTTTGGTGCCCCCTGCAAACTTTAAATTTGTGGTCTTCTATTTAACAATTTAACATTTATCACCAGTGATCATCCTAGATTATAGTAATATTGTAACACAATATTGTAACCACAATAAAACAAAGCAAACCATAGTCACCTCTATACCATACAGACAGTGTCCTAGTCCCCGCTATACAATTTCCACTTCATTCTAAAAACCGCCACACAATACAGACTATATATATTATCAGCCTCCCAGTATTCCAAATTCATGTCTCTCCAGCTCTCACTGTTCCCAATCATGTTTCTCCAGCTCCCACTATTCCCAATCATGTTTCTCCAGCTCCCTCTATTACCCTTTTGACCCCTTTTACTTACCTTTGAAGTATTTGCTTCTTCCATTTGCTGCTCTCCTCTGTGGCGGGCTCTGATAAACTGACACTGATGTGACCTTAGGTTATGCCAGCGTATCAGTGATACACAGGAGGAGAGGGCCAGGCGATATGAAAGTGGTGAGTGCACCTTACAGTGTTTAACAGCTGTTTAATTTCAGGGGGCAGACCAGCGCTGGGGAGCGGGGGGATGAGTGCTTCTCCAGCCTGGTGCCATCCTGAAACATTAGAACACATAGGGCCAGATTTACTAAAGGCGATTTTTCAAAATCGCCAGAGTTTACTTGTACTTACCGGCAATTTTAAAATCGCTGTATTTACTAATGCAAAGTCAGGGCAAAATCGCCAGAGATTATGGTTTTTCAAAATCGCGGTTGAAAAAATCGCCGTAGTACAAAATCGCCATTAAATACATAGGAATCGCTGGATTTTTAAAGGGTACTGTTTTAAAATCGCTGCTAAATAAATCACCAATGATAAAAACAGTTGCTTCTTACAGGCGACTTTGCAAAAATCACTGGCAATTGGTCAGCTATTAATGAGTGAGGCTATAAAAATGGCATCACAAGCTGAAAACAGCTGATGCTATTTGTTATTATTATTAAAATGGCCTGTATTGGGAACATGCAGCACACAACCTCTGTAATGTGTGCCTTGCACATCACATTTTAATAAGAAAATCATTTAAAAACTGTAGTAATAATAAAAATCCCAGACGGACGCAGTATGCTAATAACCCTTAGCATGCTACGGCATATAATAGTACAGCATGCCCATGTATTGCAAGGCATGCTGTGCCTTATAGTTCCATATGTGGCAGCATGGCAAAGGTTAAGTGAATGCTGCTGCAACCATAATGGGCAACCTTACAATAAAAAGTTCACAATATAGAAAAAAAAATATCTAAGTTACCCGTTAAACAAATCAAAACATGTACCTAGCCCCGATCACAATAAATAAATACTTAATTTACCCCGATCAACATAAATAAATAATCAGCCTCGATTAAAATAAAAACATAATATGTCATGAACTCATAATTAATTAATATGGCCCCAACATCATAATGAATTAAATAATATGGCCCAATACCTTATTAAATAAAACAATTGCCCTAATCCATAACTTTAAAAAAAATCATGGCCTGATAAATAAATCAATAAAACACTTGCCCAGATACATAAATAAAAAATAAACATATCCCCAATCCACACAAAAATAATATATTTATACTACTAGCACCAGCATGCCCATGGATGCCAAGGCAAACTCTGGCGATTTTACAAGAAACCACTTTTTACATAAGACTACATGTAAACTACATGCAACTACAGGCAAAAATCGCTGCAAATCGCCATTGTTTGAAAATCGCCAGAGAAAATCGCAGCTTAGTAAATACAGCGATTTTTGAGGAAAAATCCCTGGAGTTTGACGACGATGTTTGGCGATTTAAATCGCCAGAGAAAAAGAGCCCTTAGTAAATACAGCCTTAAGAGCCAGATTTACGGAGCTGCGGATTTGGAAAAGTGGAGATGTTGCCCATAGCAACCAATCAGATTTTAGCTGACATTCTCTAGTATGTAAAAAGAAAAAGAGAGTTAGAATCTGATTGGTTGCTATAGGCAACATCTGACCCATGGGGTTTTGAAAGTCCCAAGCAAAGCAATGAGAAGGGTCATATGCTTGATTGCACTGGGAGAGGAATTAGTAACAGAAAGAGAGAAGTAGTGATGTGACTTTATAGATCATTGGTACGATCTCACCTAGAATACTGTGTTCAGTTCTGGAGGCCATATCTCCAGAAAGACATAAATACATTAGAGACTGTGCAAAGAAGAGCAACTAAAATGGCCCATGGCCTGTGTAACACACCATACAGAGACAGACCAGAGGAACTACACAGTCTACATAACTTGAAGCAGAGAAGGGAGAGGGGGATGTGATAGGAACTTTCACATGTATCAAGAGGTGTAACCAGGTACAGGAGGGGGCATTATTCAAGGTGTATAAACTGGAGGGTGGAAGGTTCAGAAAAAAGGACTTCACTGAAAGGGTGATATATTAGTGGAATAGTCTCCCATCTGAGGTAGTAAAGGGTTACACAGTAGAGCAGTTTATATATGCTTGGGATAAATATAAGGATATCCTAAATATTAAAGTAAATTGAGTCTAGGCCCGTATTGTTTTAAATAAACACATAGGAAGACTGGATGGGCCATGTGGCTCTTATCTGCCCATAGAGGTGCACATAAAAATGTGCTTACTTTCATACCGTATATGATGGGAAAAAGCGCACTACGAGTTTTTTCCCGTCATTGTGGCTAAATGAATCGGGCCCTCAGGGTCCCACCTTCCAACAACAATAGAAGGAAAGACATTAGAACAGACTTACATTTCCTCCTAGACCAATCGTGTTGCAGTTACGAGGGCGACAAATGCCAATGAGTTACTGGCTCTGCAGTGTGGAGTTGAGCTAGGACACGCCCCCTTCAAAATCTGGCTGGGCTTTTTAACCTCTCACAGTGCGACATGGTTTAACCAAATTTGCACCTTACCATATTTTTCCTTTGCTCATACCTCTATATAAAGCTGTGGATCTAGGTCACATTCTTCCTACTCATTTAGAGGCGGAATGTGACAGACTTGGCCCCGTAGCGAGGAGGCGGGGCCCGAGTCTGAATGGACGGGACTGGGTGGAGCCAGTGCCTAATAGAAGCTTAAAACAGCGCTCAGTCCTCCATGTATGATTGCTGAGCACTACAGCGCTATACATACATACACTGAGCGCTGTTTTAATTTGTCAGCTTGCTTTCAGTGCAGGAGGGGGCGGCTTCCATTGGCCCCTCTCTCCTCCGGGCCCCGTGGAAGCCCCACCCCTCTAGTTATGCCCCTGCTACTCTTCCTTCACTTGTCTTCCTTATACTGGAAGCACTGTATACTGGGAGCTGGGAACAGACATTAAATTAATAGATAGGTATATAAAGAGCACAAACAAAGAGCTAATTAAATCAGCCCACACCTAATCTTCCATGACCGTAACAGTGAGGGCATCCATCCTTGTCCTGTATGTTAGTGTGTGTTCAGTAATGCATATTTATTATTAAATTTATGGTGTGAGATATGCTATAGTCTGAGACATACAGTAATTGCTATAAGCAGCGATGGTAGTAAAAGTGTTTCCTGTTCTTCAGCATTCTGGCGGTGAGCAGTGCAAAGGATGCTGGGATATATTTGATTCTGTCGACCGTCGGCCATTTCTCGCTCTTCCCGCTGCTGTTTACGGCACAAGGTAGAATTATATTATTATTTACTAATATTTGTGGATTTAGAGCATACATATCACAAATCACATTTCATAGAATAATTATTCAATTGAATTATTCCTCTTTTTATACTATGTAACCGTAACCGAACCAATCATAATGTATTTTCATCCATCCAGATTTAAGAGCATGACAGAGGGGCGGGGCTGAGTTCAGGAGTGGGCGTTTCCTCTTAGGCATATTACTCTACAGGCCAGTTGGAAAACTACATATTCCAGCATGCTTTGCTCATATTCCAGCCATGCCTTTGCAGCTAATGCATGCTGGGAGTCGTAGTTTCACAACACCTGGAGAGCCACAGGTTGGCCAGGCCTTCTATAGGCGTTCCTTCTCTCTGTGTACTCACTTAGAGCCATGTATTATGGGAATTTCTGTGTGTTGAAGACAAAAACACTTAAAATAGGAAATGACTGTCATTGTCTGGCCGTGTGCGTTTCAGTGGTTAAATGTTAGTGTTGGATTCATTCCCATAAAAAGCCTCAGTCTTGCTGTATAGACGATTGACGGAGTTTCCTTCTTCCATTTAGAACTGCCTATTAAAATGTTCCTGATGGCGCTTTTCACGGTGTTCAGCTTCAGTGCGTTAAAGGTGCTGTTCAGGTGAGTGCACTTGTGTCATGTGGGTCACTGATGGACACCTCCTGTTAATTGATTACACAAATCAGAAGTCATAGTAACCTGTACAGTGGGCATTGCACTGGATATAAAGAATTATCAATTTGATAATCTTTTAACCATCGTCAGTCTTTCTTTCTTTCTTTCTTGTGAAACCTTCTGTTCTTTTATCTACTTTTTTGCAAAACCTGTTTGCGTGAATCAGATTGTCAGTATCAGATTCAGAGGTGCACGCAGCTGAGAGATAAAATCATTGTAATCTTACTGTTTTTTGATTTGCTGTTTTTTAATTTATTGATTATCTCTTTTTGTGACACCAGGGGGACTGTAGGACAAAGAATATTGCCTTTTGCTGATACATAAGGGGAAGTGCTGTATATCACACAATGGAGCAGACACTGTATGGTAACAGTGCTCAGTGCTCTGTATGATCAGTGGCACAGCAGTGTTACTACCAGGACTGAGGGGATATTACTATGGCGAGAGACAGGGTGTATGGTAACAGCGCTCAGTGCTGTGTATGATCAGTCACACATAGCATAGACTTTGGATAGCAAAGTGGTTGTAAATAGGTAGATGAAGGTTATGAAGTAGGTTGAGGAATTTGGTAAGCTAAATGATAGCTAGAATCTGATTGGCTACTGTGGGCACCATCTCCACTTTTGATTATCACACTTTATTTTTTTTCTCAAAATAAATAGATTCTACTTATGTCTCCATATATTGTGTTTGTCATTTTAAATCTGACGTGTGTGGCTTTTGATTGTGATCTTCTATATTTATGCAGGACGGGACGCCGTTTACTGAGCTGTATGGAGACCCTGTATCTGTGTGGGTTGGTGCCCCTGGAATTATTGTGTGAGATCATTTATCCATTGAGCCCCTGGCAGCAGCGCCTGCCATTCATCCCCCTGATGCTGACCTCTGTATACTGTGCGCTGGGTGTTGGTTACGCCTGGATCAGACTGTACGCGTCAGCACTTATGGGACATACAGCCGCACACAGGAAACACCAATGAAGACGCCCCCTGCTTACACCGAGAAGACTGCGCTGGCCGACCAAATATAGGAAACAATATGCAGACAGACTTTGTACAGAAATGTCTTTTTATACACTGTGATGGGGTTTTGGTTTTGGGTTTTTTTTTTGGTATATAAAAAAATCACTTGAATTGTCGATTTTTGTCATTTCTGAAACTGCGTCAAGTGTTTTGATTATACTAAATGCTTTACATGCTCCATTGTCTAGGAAGTGGGGCCCGTATTCAGAGTACCGGACATATAACATATACGGGTGTTTAGCGATTTTTACTACTGCACATGTGTAGTAATTTTTTAACGTAACCTACGTATCCTTTTCTTTCGTAGATTGCGTAAATGCGGTCTTTTACACAATCTACGTAACAAAAATATACGTAGATTACGTTAGAAAAAAGTAAGTAAAATCGCTAAACACCAGACGTATATGTTATACGTCCGGTATTCTGAATATGGGTCTGGATCGGGATCAATAACTGGTGTTTAATGCTGAATGTCCAAAAACATTTTTTTATTTTATTTTTTATTTGCGTACATTTTATTAGTGTATATATATA
>WWET01002870.1:78237-92280 GCA_011038615.1 Limnodynastes dumerilii | reverse complement strand
ACTGGAGGGTGGAAGATTCAGAGGAAATGTGCGGATAATGACGTCACTGAAAGGGTGATAGATAAGTGGAATATTCTCCCATCTGAGGGGGTAGAGGTAACACAGTAGAGCAGTGTAAACATGCTTGGGATAAATATAAGGATATCCTAAATTTTAAACGAATCGCATAGCTTATTAAAAAAAAGAGAGAACATAAAAACAAAAAATCTGGGGTTAGACTAGATGGGAGAAGGGGCTTTTATCTGCTGTCACATTCTCTATCTATGTGACTATAAAGTCTGGCTAGATGTCTTTGTAGAAGATAGGATGATCTTGGCGTTATGGGACCCATCCTCTGTGTCATTGTATAGGACTCGTCCCGGGACATTCGGGAAGCCTTGCACGAGCTTCTGTGCTGCACTAATGTAGCCACTAAGGAATGCATCCACCTGGCCCTGGTGGAACTCCTGAAGAACCTCTCCAAGTACCCCACGGACCGGGAGTCTATCTGGAAGTAGGTATCTCACATTGCACTTATCATTTATACACAGTGACTATATCTATCCATTAGCGCTGTTATATCAGTAGTATAAGTAATGCAACAACATGAGTAGTTTCTCAGAACAAAATGGACACTGTATGAACAAGGATTAGAAAGATTTTGTGTACAACAAAGTTGGAAAAGGTCCTAACATTCCTTTGTAAAGGAGTTAATATAGAAAGGCCAAAATAGTCTGTCAACACTAGGTGGCGCGCTCAATACACAGGGAAACTGTTATTTTTGTGGATTCTGGTTGCTATGGTAATGGGACACTTGCCAGGGAGCCCTGTCACCTCCATCCTCATCCATATCAATAATTTGTTATCCTGTTGAAGTGATAGTTTGCCGAAAAAAATAAGTTTGGCCTTTAAAACATATTTCATAGCTTGGGACTTGGCTACTTATGGGTCACATTTTCTATTGAAATTGATGTATTCCGCATATGCGTTGCACGTGATAAATGCCAGCATCCAATGGACGTAACTATTATACTGTAAAATATATAAAAATGTAATACTTTAATATGCAGATTGTTTCTTGTAACAATAATCACCAAGCATGACCCATTCCATTAGGTACAAAATACTCTGCTCCTGAACTTCCAATTGTCAGTTACTATGGTAACCAGCTTTGTTAAAGCAAAAAATGAATTTCAAACATCAGTTTATTAATTTAAACCAGGTGAGTGACAGTTGGAAGCTCAGGAGCAGAGTATAATGTACCTAATGGAAGGGGTCATGTTGGAGGGTCTGCATTACTGTCCTTCATCTACTGAGGCTCTGATTATGGCCTCTGCTCCCTCCCAGCATGCTTTGCTGCACTTGTGTCATGCCGGCTTGTTTGATGTCTCTCTGCTCTGCCTCTTGTTCTGCAGATGCCTGAAGTTTCTGGGGAGCCGTCACCCCACCTTGGTGCTTTCCCTGGTTCCCGAGCTCCTGAGTACCCACCCTTTCTTCGATACGCCGGAGCCCAATATGGACGATCCAGCATGTATCCTTTTGTAGGCACTCCCGAGCCTTGTGCGTGCTTAGATCTGGATCCAGTCCAGTGTCTCTGAGATACCCAGGCGTCTGTCTGAGGGTTATGTTGTAGTACAGCAGCGTCGCTGTTGTATTGACCTCATGTTTCCTTTTCTTCTGGTAACGCACTTGACCTTCACTCTGTGACCAGATATTGCTGTTTTGGTGTTGCTTTTCAACGCTGCAAAGACCTGTCCTACAATGCCGGCCCTGTTCTCCGACCACACGTTTCGCCACTACGCCTACCTGCGCGACAGCCTCTCGCACCTGGTTCCGGCTCTGAATGTGAGTCTTTTCCTGGGAATAAATGGAATCAGAGAACTTTTCTCCCGTTTTGGTTCTAGGAGGTCATATAAAGGGTGTATGGGATGGGATACGGATCTTTGTTATGAGAGTTTATGTTTTCATTTGGCAATGCTCAGGATCAGTCACAGACTAGCTCCCTCTGCTGACCACACTGAGTAATACATGGGACTGTTTTGACCCTGAGCCGGTTCTCAGGGCCTACGTTATTGTGTTGACTTGTGAGTTTTCTTCTGTCGCAGCTGCCGGGTGTGAAGTGGTCCTGGATTCCGGATCTGGAGCGAGAATCCCCCCATGAGGATCCATCCCAGCAGTTTCTACAGAACAGCTTGGAGAGAATCCATAACCTCCAAAACCTTGGCACTCAGGGGACACAGGAGCTGCTGGAGTTCACAATCCGGTAACCGCAGCTTGCCTGGCACCAGGGGGGTATTGGAGGGTGTGTGACTGGGATATAGGGTGTAGGAGGGTGTGTGACTGGAATCAAGGGGATGTCTGATTAAGGTGTAGGAGGGTGTCTGGCTATTGTAGGGTGTGTGACTGGAATATAGGGTGTAGGAGGGTGCGTGACTGGGATATAGGGTGTAGGAGGGTGTGTGACTGGAATCAAGGGGATGTCTGATTCAGGTGTAGGAGGGTGTCTGGCTATTGTAGGGTGTGTGACTGGAATATAGGGTGTCTGATTTTGGTGTAGGAGTATGTGTGTCTATTGAATGAAAAAAGGTGTCTGATTGTGTTGTAGGGTGCAGGATTTTGACTGGGATGTAGGAGAGTGTGTGACTGAGATGTGGGGTGTAGGAGAGTGTGTGACTGAGATGTGGGGTGTAGGAGGGTGTGTGACTGGGATTTAGGATGTAGGAGGGTGTGTGATTGGGATGTAGGAGGGTGTGTGACGGGGTGTAGGGTGAATGAGGGTGTGTGACTGGGATGTGTGGTGTAGGAGGGTGTGTGACTGTGTTGTAGATGATCATGTGACTGTTGTAGTGTGCAGGAGGGTGTGTGTCTGGGATGTGGGGTGTAGGAGGGTGTGTCACTGGGATGTGGGGTGTAGGAGGGTGTGTCACTGGGATGTGGGGTGTAGCAGTGTGTCAGATTTGGGTCTAGGAAGGTATCTGTGTAAATGGCACAATGTATCTTACAATTAACAAAGAAAAATGTAAAAAAAAAACAACAAATGTATATATGTGATGAGCGGTGTTCGGCATGAAGGGCCGTATTCAGCAGAGATCCGCTTTTACCGTAAGTCCCGTGCGTATTTTTAGGATCAGACCAACTGCGCATGCGTAGTAACTTTATTTACGCAATTGACGTTGAATATACGCACGGAAGAGCCTAAAGCACGGACCTGTGAATCGCACATTGATGCATCCTATTGGATATGCGATGCAAAAATACGCACGGGAGAATTGAAATAAAAATGGGCGGGGGAGGCATTTAAATGAAGGAAAGTGGGCGTGACTATCATGATTCGCACGCACGGGAATGCACTCAATAACTTACTAGTGGTCTATGGCGGTGGAAGTCTCCGAGAGCAGAGCCGAGAGAAGGGAGTGTCGTGCTTTTGAGCGGGTTTGGCCTGCACCGGCAGTGCATATAATTGCGGCCCGATCGCCACTCGGATCTCTGAATACGGCCCGAAGTTATTAGAGTTGTGCTTATGAAAGTAGGAGATACAGGGGAGATTCTCATTGATGGCTGTTTAGAGTTTCCTTCTCTCTGCTTCCTCTTGTCCAGGGACCTGCAGAGGATCGGGGAGCTGCAGTCGGAGTTGGCCGGCATGGCCGATTTCTCCGCCACCTACCTGCGCTGTCATTTGTTGCTGATCAAGGTGTGACTTTCTCAGGGGGTGACGGGAGGAGGGTCGGCTTCCGCACAGGGGCGTTTGTCTGTAGATTTCGCTGCGGCTTTGTTTGACAGCAGCTTTCCCACAGGGGAGCTCATGCATGCAGCGTGGGGGATGTTCCATCGCGGTGCGTGTAGCCACCAAGTGGAGGTAGCCCGCTAGCCCGGGTGCTCATACTGGCTACTATAATAGACTTCAGGCCTATACTGCGTCTATGCCGTGTATATTGCGCATTTTACAAATGGCGATGTAGTTAAGGCTGCGGCAGTGTCTGATTCGACTCTGATCCAGCCAACCACTTAATCGCGTCTGTATCCGTGCTGACGCCTTTCTAATAAAAAATAGTTTTATTTCGGAACGGACAAAGTCGAATGTTCCTGTTTCAACAAAGACATTTTCCTGATTGATAAGGTTAAGCTGCAGAGAGGGGATGGTTAGGAATAGGTTGTGGAGGGGGGGATGGTTAGGGATAGTTTGTGGAGGGGGGATGGTTAGGGATAGGTTGTGGAGAGGGGATGGTTAGGGATAGGTTGTGGAGAGGGGATGGTTAGGGATAGGTTGTGGAGAGGGGATGGTTAGGGATAGGTTGTGGAGAGGGGATGGTTAGGGATAGGTTGTGGAGAGGGGATGGTTAGGGATAGGTTGTGGAGAGGGGATGGTTAGGGATAGGTTGTGGAGAGGGGATGGTTAGGGATAGGTTGTGGAGAGGGGATGGTTAGGGATAGGTTGTGGAGAGGGGATGGTTAGGGATAGGTTGTGGAGAGGGGATGGTTAGGGATAGGTTGTGGAGAGGGGATGGTTAGGGATAGGTTGTGGAGAGGGGATGGTTAGGGATAGGTTGTGGAGAGGGGATGGTTAGGGATAGGTTGTGGAGAGGGGATGGTTAGGGATAGGTTGTGGAGAGGGGATGGTTAGGGATAGGTTGTGGAGAGGGGATGGTTAGGGATAGGTTGTGGAGAGGGGATGGTTAGGGATAGGTTGTGGAGAGGGGATGGTTAGGGATAGGTTGTGGAGAGGGGATGGTTAGGGATAGGTTGTGGAGGGGGGATGGTTAGGGATAGGTTGTGGAGAGGGGATGGTTAGGGATAGGTTGTGGAGGGGGGATGGTTAGGGATAGGTGGGGGGGGGGGGATGGTTAGGGATAGGTTGTGGAGGGGGGATGGTTAGGGATAGGTTGTTGAGAGGGGATGGCTAGCGTTAAGTTGTGGAGAGGGGATGGCTAGGGTTAGGCTGTGGGACAGGATGGTTAGGTCGCAGGAACGCAGCTGGAAAATTACTGCAGTTGTCGCTTCATTTACAGAAACTGATATGATGCAATATAGATCATCGTCGCAGCAAACTACACCCATACAAGGCTGTAGATTTTAGGACAGGGCTGGTTACCTGAAGAGGTTCACCCATAAAATGCAGAGGGGTCATGACATCTGGAATTGTTTTCTCTCTCTCTCTGGTTTTTTAGGCGTTAAACGAGAAATTATGGAGTCTGGCCGCCCCCCTGTATGTGAAGCAGAATTCTCTCACCGCCGCGGCTGTTAAACAGGTGACCTATTAGTTGAACCTTTGTTTTGTTTATGATGGGACAGACCATCCCGTGCGTATTTGCCCCTTTATGATGGGACAGACCATCCCGTGCGTATTTGCCCCATTCTCTGGTGACTTCCTGCTCTTACCCCCAGATCCTGGAAGAAACTTACAAGATGGAGTTTATGTACAGCGGCCTGGAGAACAGACAGGTGGCCATTATACATCACATGAGGCTGCAAGCAAACGCTCTCAAGCTGCTTGTGACCGCTCGGACCACTAAGGGGTGAGAGGTCGTGTGGATGGAGGAATTCCATGCTTGGTCAGTCCTATCATCTATGCAAAAGACAGGCAGCCATTTTGTGGGCTTCACCCTATCAATTAGGTCTTGCCCACCTGTGGACTACAAATCCCAGCATTCTTTGACTGCATGGTTACAGTCGATAACCGATAAAGCATGCTGGGTCTCGTAGTTTCACAACACCTGTAGAGCCACAGGTGAGCCAGACCTGATTAGGGCCTCAACCAGACTTCCAGTTTTCCTGTGATTGGATGCCCAAGCAATAGCTGTGGAGGGATTCACAAGCCCTGGACCAGAAGATACAACCACTCTCACTGGCACAGGCTGACTTCTGATAGCCAGGGCAGGGCTCAAGCACACAGACATTCCCAGAACTACAGAAGTCTGGATAAATACACAGAGGGGTAACGCCTATACTGTACACTGACTAAGAGGGAACGCCCACTTGTCACTTCAGCTCCGCCCCTCTGTCTTACCTCCAGAGGGTGCAGAGAGGGAATGAATATACTGTACTCGCCTCTCTTTCAAAAAGTGTCTGAAGTCTCATTTAACAAGGTCCAAAGTCCTACAAAGTTGGCAATTTTCCGATCGCTCGCATTGGAACACGCCTGCTTTTACCATCTGCGCACACTACGGGTATTTTCATCATAATGCAATACCTCCAGTGGTTCCCGACAGCGGCGCGGTTTACGGTCACGAATCGGAGGGGTTTATTACTTAAAATGACAGTAGGACGTGTTTAACGCCGCTGGCGCCATCCAGACGTCCCATCCGTACCCATTTCAAATGGGGACACATCAGACGTATTAAAGTCCAGTCACCGGCCCTACCCTACGATCAAGGGGCGTGGTCTCCCAATCGCGCGCACGGATGTCCGGATACAGAGGGGATCCGCTATCCAGGCATCCTCTGCGCTCAGTGCGTGATTGTAATTCTTAATCCGCCTGGATGGATGGAAATGCAATTGATGCCCATGAAGGTTGTATAACTATCACAAGTCTGGGCCAGGTGCTTAATTACGAACCTGTGATGTAAATGATGCATACAACATAGCGGCCACTTGGGGGTGAAGAGCCGTCTGCTTTTCCATATAAAGAGACCATTGGGTTGTAGGATACACGCTAAGCTTGCATATTCTTCTTCCTTTCTATATAACGATCTCTTCCCCTGTCCTTGTAGTGCGGAGCCTCTGTTTAGCATGTGTGAGCAGTTCCTGCAAGAGGTGGATTCCTTCCAGAGGTGGGCAACAATTTAATTGTTTTATTTAAAGTCAAAACAGTTTACTGGGTGACTGATATCACAGCTCAGCGTCTCCGCTCTGCATAATACACTGCTCGTGATGATACACATACATGGTGTTGTGTTGTGTGTCTATAATGTACCTGCTACAAATGTGTTAAAAATATATATACATTGACATTGCAAATACTAAGTTTTTCCGAGTACTGATGTTCACACTGTAAGCTCTGGTTATGCACAGACTTTAGAGAAAAAAATGTTCTTTTAAAACCCCCTAAAGTTTAATAGAAATAGTGTGGCTTAATACAAAGAACAAAACCAGGTCTGACACTCCATACAAAACAATATATAACACTGTATCAGCACATACCATACATAAATAGGAGGTTTGGTTCATAATAATAATATATTGGGCCAAGTTCATTTGCCCAGCATCAAGGCGCCTCCTGTAGGTGAATCCCTAACTTATGTTGCAATATGTATACTCAGAATGTCTGGTAAGACAAATGCTCCATTTAAAAAGTATGCAGCAGCCTTATTGGAGAGGCCAGGCTCCCACAGTGTGTATATAAATTAAAAAGGTACTGCCTTTTATTTAAATATATATAGACAGATGGATAGAGATACTCGCAGACATTTCATATAGATGAAAAGAAGCGCAGTCTGTGTTCTCTTGTTAATAATTACTAGTTTAGTCTGGGGGCATGACTCCTCCCCAATATGGCTGCTGCACACTTTCTTAATGGAGAAATTGTCTTCCCACAGACATTCTGAGTACACGTATTGCAACACACGTTAGAGACTTACACTGACACTGGGCAGGTGATCTTAACCCAGAATAGCTATATTGTGACCTAATGTTGTAGTGTTAATTGTTGGTCTATATATAAAGGTGTCCCCCGCCCCCCACTCACTCCATGTCACCAATGTAGGTGCTGCTGCTTATCACATTGTGTCTACTATAACAGACCCTCCAACAAGACCCATTCCATTAGGTACAACATGCTCTGCTCCTGAACTTCCAACTGTCAGGTAACCACCTTTGAATTGTTTTTCAAATATCAGTTAATCCATTAAATAGTAACAATGGGAAGCTCAGGGGCGGAGTATTGTGTACATAATGGAAGGGGTCATGTTAGAAGGTCTGCTTATAAGACAGTTGTTTAATGCAGGTTCTGTGTCCCCCCTCTTCCCCGCAGGAGTTTCATCTCTGAGCTCCCGCACATGCAGGACTGCTTTGTGGACAAGCTGCTGGACCTGATGCCCCGGCTGGTGAACTCCAAACCCTTAGAGATGGTGAAAATCCTGCAGACCACCCTACGGCAAAGCAGCTTCCTCCGCCTGACGCTGCCGGAGCAGGTAACTGCCCAACCGTTATCTCAGGACAGCGCCCCCTAGTGCTCACAATCCCGGATAATTTACAACAATCATCAGATGATCTTAGAACAGTTGTTAGTGATGTTAATTTTAATTTTTAGTGGATCAATTTAAATTGTAATAGAGAAGCATGTATGTTACAGGAGCTGCACTTCATGCTAGTAATCATAATTATAAATATATATAGTTTTTTTTGTATTATTGCACTATTGTTAGTGTTCACGGTCAGTTAGCTGTTTATGCTTTGGCTTTGTGCTTCTGCCATATGAATCTATTGATATGTATTTATAGAAGTGACAGGGCTCCCTTTCAAGCGTCCCGAAACCATGGTAACCACAGCACAGGGAAAGAAAAGAGTTAAGCATCTCCCTGGGTAGTGTGACTGCCATCTATTGGCGGCAGCACTGGCACTGCAGGTGGACAGTGCACCGCACTCTTATTTTATGTACCATTGAATATATGCAATGGTAATATATATAAACCAAGGATCAGTGCAATGCGTTCCCATGGTCTTTTCAGGTAGACGTCCTCCCTTATGTATATAAAGTTATTCCTGTAAGAATAGCTAAATATTTTTTAGTGCCTTTGCCTTATAAATGTACTTTTATGTCACAAGTCTATGGGTAGAGATCAGATAATCAGATGTTAATGGCCATTTACTGGTGTGAATATATATATATATATATATGTGTATGTATATGCGTCATGACCATTAGACTCTTCATTGCAGATCCACAGAGCCTCTGCGCACATAATTGAGCCGGCTGAAGAGTCCGACAACCCCATCCGATTCACCTCGGGTTTAATTGTGGCGCTGGATGTTGACGCCACGCTAGAGAGTGTTCCGGATCCGCAGAGCACCGTTAAGGTTCAGGTATGGTCGACTACAATGTACACTTTGTGGTCCACGGAACAATAAAGTTTTTGATTTCATTTTGCCAAGCTGTGGCTCTCCAGGTGTTGTGAAACTACGAATCCCAGCATGCTTTGATTGCCTAAACATAGGTGATACCTGACAGAGCATTCTGGGACTCGTAGTTTTAAAAACACCCAGTTTTTTTTTTTGTGTTATATAAATATTCTCATTAAATGGCTGCTGCCTTGTATTTTTGTCCAGGTTGTATACCCGGATGGACAGGTTCAGATCATCCACCCTAAACCAGCCGACTTCCGCAACCCCGGCCCTGGGAGGCACAGGCTGATAACACAAGTGTACATATCACACACAGCCTGGACAGGTAATCAGAGAATGCTGGATTCCTGCTACAATGTGTTATAGGAGCAGATGATTACAGAGTATCATGTGATTGGATCCCCGGCCCCCACGATCCTGGCCTCCATGCTTTCACATTATAAACACTCACCAGGGCTTACCTTCACTCAATTTCCATGCGCTGGATTGGGAGAAGTTAAGTATGGAGGACTGGGTTTGTATACACAGAGCTTGATCCAGACCGAGCATACATTTACCCAATGGTGTGGCGTATTTCAGCGTAATCCTGAACCGTTAAGAAAAAATGTGCACACGGTTACGTGTGATCCAGACCCGAAAAATGTCACTGCCTGACCGGGAGCGTTCAGAGGGTCGCTTCCTGAGAATCAAGAGTCCATGCACAGTAAGGGTGGGCTCACGCAATGGCACCTGAACGCAAGTTGTTTATGGCTATATAGCTGCACCAGCTACAGGTCAGGTCTATGTGCAGGGGGCTCATCTACAATCTATTTCACATCACTGCGTTTACAATTTTGAATGCAATACAAAAGGCAGTGGAATGCATTGTGTTGGTTTAAACAAATATCAGCAAAAAAACACACGTGTATATATAAATATTTCACTCTTTATGCTGAATTATTCTTATTATTGTTAATGTTTATTTATAAGGCATTCCATGGTATCCTCAGCACCGTAGAAAAGGCAAAAGTTACATATACAACACAATTAACAGATAGAGTACAAATTCAAATAAAGAAGAAAAACAAGTACAAGTATGATGCAAAAATAAAATACAGTACAAAAATAGAACAATATGTATGGGAGATAAAGATGCTGGATATGTGTATAGGAGCAGATGAATAAGGAGAGAGCAACAGTAGAGAGAGAAAAGGTGGGACTTAATGAGGAAGGGCTTACCTTCACTCAATTTCCATGCGCTGGATTGGGAGAAGTTAAGTATGGAGGACTGGGTTTGTATACACAGAGCTTGATCCAGACCGAGCATACATTTACCCAATGGTGTGGCGTATTTCAGCGTAATCCTGAACCGTTAAGAAAAAATGTGCACGCAGTTACGTGTGATCCAGACCCGAAAAATGTCACTGCCTGACCGGGAGCGTTCAGAGGGTCGCTTCCTGAGAATGAAGAGGGTGGAGAGAGGAGTCCATGCACAGTAAGGGTGGGCTCACACAATGGCACCCGATCCACACCTGAACGCAGACATAAGTTGTTGTGGCTATGTATTTGCACCAGCTACCGGTCAGGTCTATGTGCAGGGGGCTGACTTCTACAATCTATTTCAGAGCGTTTACAATTTCGAATGCAGTACAAAAATACAAAATGTAGGGGTTGTGTTGGTTTAAACATAAAAGATCAATATATATATATAATTATTTTCTTTATGCTGAATTATTATTAACGTTTATTTATAAGGCGCCAAACGGTATCTGCAGTGCCGTACATAGGCAATAGTTACATATACAGCACAATTAACAGACAGGGTAAAAGTTCAAATAAATAAGGAATACAATACAAGTTCAATGCAAAAATACAGTACAAAAATAGCAGAACAATATGTATGGAAGATAAAGATGCTGGATATGTGTGTAGGAGCAGGTGAATAAGGAGAGAGATAATATGTATGGAAGATAAAGATGCTGGATATGTGTGTAGGAGCAGATGAATAAGGAGAGAGGTTTTTCTCTAAAAGGAGTTAATGAGGATTAGGTAGAGGGGTGATGATTTAAGGGAGGAGGAGCTTGCTCTTAAGAGCTAACATGCTAAGTGGGAGGGGCGAACAAACAGGAGACACGGATGAAGATGGGGGGGGTGGGGGCAGGAAAGCTTAGCTGGAGGAAGGGTAGTAATTCATTCATGACTATACTTCTGTGCATCTACTTTATCACTGAAACAGCATAACCAACATTTCCACTATTCATAACCGTGTAGTACCTGCACTTGTGTTTGGAACCAGACTGTGTCTGGGAGCGCGTGCTGCATTGTGATTGGCTGCTCTGTGTGTGTGTGTGTGTACCTCGGAATCTAGAGTGTCCAGTTGTGTGCCCCTTTGGATAATGCGTTTGCCTCCCAGTGTCCGATGTACATCAAGAGGGATGTGTTGAGGTGTGGATCAGGCCCAGAGAGGGGACGCCCATTTTTGAACTCTCGGAATTAAGTCTTAAATGCGATCCATTTGCTTAGCAGGGTGGAGAATGTAGCGCAAGCTTAAGGGGGGGTGTGGTACTGTAGGTAAAAGTTGGGGAGAGCAAGGTAATATTAGGGAGGTGGTACCATGTAGTAAATCTGTAATTTGTGGGGTGCCTGTCATTTAATGTGTCCAGTCGTACTTCCATGTATCCCTGACACCACCCCTGTGACTTACCCCTGCGTTTCCCGTTGCAGAACCCTGCCAGGTCGAGGTGAGTCTCCTCCTCGCCTACAGCTCCAGCAGAAGCAAAGTCTCCAAACCCAGCTGGGGAGAAAGCACGGAGGCCTTGCCGGTCACCGAGACCAGCATCGAGGGAACCATCCCCTTCAGCAAACCTGTCAAAGTCTACCTCATGCCCAAACCTGCCAGGCGGTGACCTTTCCAAAGAGCAGGGTAACCAGAGACCGCTCAACCTGCTTTAAAGCCTTTGTGTCACCTACATAGAGTGGGCCTCATTCACACGGCTGGATGCAGCACACATGAAGGAGCAGGAATATGGATCACTTTAGGAGACTGCACCTAAGTGTCCGTGGACGCGATCGCCTGAAGATGCACAGTGATTAAATATATTGGAAAGGACAAAGTGACACCAGCAACTTTGTGTAAAGGGGAAGGTGAATGGTAAATGGCTGAGCGCACCTTCGTTCCACATGAGCCGCTCCTAAAATGCACCATCTTGGTTTTGCTGAAATGAAATGTTATAATTCTTTCCTTCCCTATACAAAGATTCATTGCACATTTCCACTCTTACACAAGCGGTTTTGCCGGAAACCATCGGTATCGCGTTCAAATGGCCAGTTTTGTGCTTTGAAGTTGAGGTCCGGCGGTGGCAGCCATCTTGTGGGCTGAGCCAATATCTCATAAGACATTGTTGAGACAGAAAGCGCTTTCTAATATCTTTATGTACTGTGTGTTTAAAAGACAAGTGTCCTAAATACTGGTTCTGTCCAGAAAAATGCCCGATGTCATGACACCATGATAGCACCCGTTTCCTAGTCATTTAAGAGACTTGGAAGTATTTGTTTGCCCATTAAAAATGTCTGTCTGCCGCTTTGTAAAGTCCCTAATAGCTAGTGATTTTATAGGTTAATATTGTCAAACACAAAATGGCTGTCCCCGGGTGTATGGGAATGCCTCTAGAGTGCTTATGATGTTGAGAATTGGTTCTGTAATTTATTGAGGACTGCAGAAAATTTACCGTTTCATTTAATGTTTCGAGCTGAACTGCAAGAATTATGGGTGGTAATAAATGATTTTCTACTGTAAATATTTTTTTTTTCTCATTTTACAGCTCGTTGTCTTTTTCTATGTTATTTTTTGTCAGGCTTCAGTCCTCTGTTACCATCTGATTTGCTTTGTGCGATACAATGCATCGAGTTTTATGCGTAAATCCCGGAAACAGGTCTCTCCTTTATGGATGGAGCTGTGGCTGCTACCTGTGATGTAGATGTAGCTGTCACGTTATCGCTCTGACAGTGATTTGTTATATATGGTAGTATTTCATCAAATGTCATTTTACTTTCCAGTCTGGTAGATCATGTGGACAAATGTACAAAATAAAAATGGAAGAGTACAAAAATATCAGAAATATTTATTTCTGAATGCTCGTATTGTAAATCTACACTGACGTCTGGTGTAGAGTAGAGAGGGGTGTGGTTCCCAGCTGAGAGGCCCTTTTACGACAAGGCCGTTATCGACAGCGCATTTACAATGTTCCACCGCCAGCAACTGTCCCTTCCCCGCCCAAGACACGGAATGGAGGATTCCCAACAGGAATCTGTAGCACTGACTGGTAAGTATTTTTTCCAAACCCAACCATTATTCTAATCCTCACCCAAACCCTTCCTTCCCCGCAGCCTGAACCTAACCTTCCCTTTCTCCGATCCATCCCCTCCCAGCAGCCTAACCCTGAGAATACCCTTCTCCTATCCATCTCCTCCCCACAGCCAAACCCTAAGTCTCCCCTTTTAGGCTCCATCCCCTCCCTGCAGCTTAACCCTAAGACTACCCTTCTCCTATCCATCTCCTCCCCGCAGCCTAAAAGTTCCCTGCTACACTGCATCTCCTCCTCGCAGCCTAAGACCACCCTGCTACACTGCATCCCCTCCCTGCAGCCTAAGACTACCCTGCTACACTGCATCCCATCCCCGCAGCCTAAGACTACCTTACTACACTGTATCTCCTCCCCACAGCCTAAGACTACCCTGCTACACTGCATCCTATCCCCGCAGCCTAAGACTACCCTGCATCTCCTCCCCGCAGCCTAAGACTACCCTGCTACACTGCATCCCCACAGCCTAAGACTACCCTGCTACACTGCATCCCCTCCCTGCAGCCTAAGACTACTCTGCTACACTGCATTCCCTCCCCGCAGCCTAAGACTACCCTGCTACACTGCATCCCCAGAGTTTAAGACTACCCTGCTACACTGCATCCCCACAGCCTAAGACTACCCTGCTACACTGCATCCCCTCCCTGCAGCCTAAGACTATCACACT
>WWET01002870.1:54229-76966 GCA_011038615.1 Limnodynastes dumerilii | reverse complement strand
TGCATCCCCTCCCCACAGACTAAGACTACCCTGCTACACTGCATCCCCTCCCCGCAGACTAAGACTACCCTGCTACACTGCATCCCCTCCCCACAGACTAAGACTACCCTGCTACACTGCATCCCCTCCCCGCAGCCTAAGACTACCCTGCTACACTGCATCCCCTCCCCGCAGCCTAAGACTACCCTGCTACACTGCATTTCCTCCCCGCAGCCTAAGACTACCCTGCTACACTGCATTTCCTCCCCGCAGCCTAAGACTACCCTGCTACACTGCATTTCCTCCCCGCAGCCTAAGACTACCCTGCTACACTGCATTTCCTCCCCGCAGCCTAAGACTACCCTGCTACACTGCATCCCCTCCCTGCAGCCTAAGACTACCCTGCTACTCTGCATCCCCTCCCCGCAGCCTAAGACTACTCTGCTACACTGCACCCCCTCCCCGCAGCCTAAGACTACCCTGCTATGCTGCATCCACTTTCCACAGCCTAAGACTACCCTGCTACACTGCATCCTCTCCCCGCAGCCTAAGTCCATTTACTTGTCGGTGTTGGGCTTTGCGTGGGGAACCGTTGTTTCTGCGGCGGAACTTTCTAAATACTGACATTTTCCTACTAGATGCAGTTGAGAATTAGCGGTCATCTGTGTGTATTTCAAAAATGCTATTTTCAGAGTGGCAAACGGCACCCGCTGAGAAGATATTTGGTGGCAAAAGCAGACACAAGTAAAACATGCAATTAGTGTCTGTTAATCATGTATGTGTACATTTTAGTAAAGGATATCCGACATCTGTAATGTTTGGGGACGTTTGCACCAAAATCAGGCAGGAGAAAATAAATTAACCAAAAATGAGCAACAGCGCTAAGATGTACTGATAAATATCCCGCACGTCTAGCACCACGATACCGCTACGGCTGACCGCTATATTACATTTCAGGCTCCGGTACGTAGAAGTTTGTTAATGATTCAGTTCCACAACATAAACTAGAAACAACAATACGACATAATCCCCGGTGCTGCGTCCAGCATAGCCGGTCACAGGTATAACACGCTGGACCGATGCCAAAATACTAATGTTCTACAACACCTGAGCCTGATGAGAGAGATTATATTACAGGACAGGAAGAAGCCTGTCGTGTAATGACGTTAATCAGGGTCTCTCTGCTGTGTAATTATCCGAGACGCTGCTGTACAAAATGAGCTGACGCGTAGATGAACTTAATTACCTGGAATTAGATAAATAACATTTTGTGTTCTTCAATTCCCTCGGTAACCATGGCCGCTTAAGTTACCTGTGTAATGCAGGAGGTGTAGTAAGGGACAGCAATGGGAGGAGAGTCGACAGTGGCTGACCGTTATCACTGATCGACTTTCCTCTATCTGACAGGGTTGTTAAATCGACATTGTAAGAGAGTATTGTAATCACTGCGGCAATACAATAACCCTAATATCAACATTCGACCTAACCGATTAGTGATTAACGAATTGCTTACCTCTGAACGATGCAGATCCAGAGAGGTTCACACAGCTCCCGGTCACAGGAGAGGGAAGAGGAAGAGGAGAAGGAAGAGGATGTAAAGGAGGAAGAAGAAGAGGAAAAGAAAGGAGGAGGAAGAAGAGATGGGAGAAGTGAAGGTAGAGCAAGTAAATGAGGAGCAGACAGGACAGAGCAGAGTAAGATCGGATGGAGGAACAGAACGGGAGAGAAGAGAAGAAGACAGAGCGGATGAAGGGATAGGATGGGAGAGAAGACAGATGGAGGGACAGACAGAGGAGAGCAGCGGGGAGAGACACAAGAGCAAGACTGAGGAGAGCAGCGTGGAGAGACACCGGAGCAAGACTGAGGAGAGCAGCGTGGAGACACCGGAGCAAGACTGAGGAGAGCCGCGTGGAGAAACACAGGAGGAGGACAGAGCGGAGGGGCAGACAGCGGGGAGAGACACAGGATCAGGACAGAGGAGAGCAGCGGGAAGAGACACAGGAGCAGGACAGAGGTAAGCAGCGGGGAGAGACACAGGAGCAGGACAGAGGTGAGACAGACAGAGGTGAGCAGCAGGGAGAGACACAGGAGCAGGACAGAGCAGATGGACAGAGAGAGGAGAACAGCGGGAAGAGACCCAGGAGCAGGACAGAGGAAAAACAGACATGAGCAGCGGGGAGAGACACAGGAACAGGTCAGAGGTGGGCAGAGACACAGGAGCAGGACAGAGGAGAGACAGACAGAGGTGAGCAGCAGGGAGAGACACAGGAACAAGACACAGCATTGGGACAGACAGACAGAGACATTTTTTTTATACGCTGTGGATTTTGTTTTTTGTGTTCAGCGTTATGAAGGGGTGCAGTGCTGAGCATATGGCTGTTGTCATTTTACCACTGCTGAAATAATACTTTTCAATTTTCAAACCTATCGACAAATGATAGACTTTTATAGTGTTGGATGCCAACTGAACGGCCATCTTAGTTCTACAGCGTGGAAGCAGTGGAAAGGATACTGATGTCTTACTACAGGGCTTGTCAGGCTGCGGAGAGGGGACAGTTAAAGTTTTGGCTGCAGGATGAGGATGGTCAGAGTTAGAAGAGGATTAAGGTTAGGCTGCGGGTAGGAGATGGTTAGGGTTAGGATGGAGAACATAGCACCTGATGCCATTTGAATCTTTGTAGACACACCACAAATTGTCTGCAGCACTTTTCAGAGACTATTACACATTCACATCAGTCTCTGCCCCTATTTGTGCTACACTCTAAGGTCCTTAACACACACACACACACACACACACACACACACAGCAGCCAATTAACCTACCAGCATGTTTTTTGAGTGTGGGAGGAAACCAGACTACCCGGAGTAAACCCACACAGACACGAGAAGAACATACAAACTCTACACAGATAAGGCCTAGTCAAGGAATCAAACTCATGACCTCAGCGCTGTAAGACACAAGTGCTACTCACAAAGTTTACACAACTTTACTGTAAGTTGTGATACCACATGATATTTGATCTGCAGAGACTTACATCCTCAGTCAGCAGCCAACCAATGTACCTTCTATGCACAACTTCAACCAATCTGAAGAGGAGGCTGGTCTGCAAGTCTCTACTGATACCACATGATATTACTTTGATAGGGACTTGCAGCCTCAGGGGATAGGATTAGCAGGGAGGTAAGAACAAATCCTTCACATAGACCCCCCTCACTTCTGAAAACACCTCTGGATAGGTCCAACTATAGCAGAAAAGCTTTGAAAGTGTGTGCAAACGTGTGTAACTAATATTTCTGCATTTTACAGCTAGCATGGCAGTGTAGCTGTTGGTTACTAGGAGTGAACTGGAGTATTTTGTCTTTTAAGTGAGTTATCTGGAAAGAAAAAGGCAATAGTTTCCAATAGACAATTTAAGTCTGCCCTTATTTTACTACATATAAGAGGAATGAATATTGGGAATTTTAGTTCCTTAAAAATAATAAAATAAATAAATATATTTATGGAATTTATTTAAAAAATCTCCAAGAGAAAAGTTCTACTATACTTTACAACAAAAGAATTCCATGTTCAGTTTAAATGATATATTAGACTATATGGAGACTTTTTCATACTGTGCTTGTGTGTAAACCAGTGCTAACCAATCACAATACATTTTGACCCATGCAGTGCCAATTCTGAGGGATTGGCTGAGTTGAGCATACAAGTGGATGTTACCTCTATGTCAGCATACAGTGTAGGTGTTCTCTGTTTCTATACTTAGCTAAACCTCTCATTCTTAAAATCTTAAGGTAGGCCTGGAAATGTTTAAAGTGTGAAGAATAGATAGTGCAGCCCAATACAGTACATCTAGATCTATCTAAAAAAAATTCTCACTGTCCTGCTCACATCATAAGCTAAACTAGATACAGCCCATTATATAATGCTTTAGGTTTTTCGAAAAAAGAACTTCAATCATGACAAACCTTCAACTTCAAACACAAACACGATGGAGATTGATATTTGAGTTTAGGGAGACTAAGGGTTAATATTCAGAACGATAAAGGGTAAACGCTTGGATGGGCTGAACCAGTGATGTCACTCACTGGATTCTCAATCATTGGTTCCTAAGAATGAGTATCCTGTTTCTCCATGTAGAAAGATAGGGATGCAGATCTTTTTTGCCACCCTCCCTTCACTAACTTTGTTAAAATGGTTCCCTTGGTGATTTGAGGTTGAGCTTGTTAAGACATTTTGGAAAAGAAAGACAGGTCGTAACCGTTAAAGGATCTTGATTTCAGTGGTTTTCCACTGAGGGTGGCTAAGTCGAGGTGACTCTGTTATAACTGGCATGGACATAATAAAGGGTCGGTATCAACTGAGAGTCTCGTCTGGTTGGGCAATCTTTCTGGAGAGTGCCGGTTTACACTTGTCTTGGGGACAGATAAAGGTCACATGTTAGCAGATTCATCATTGTCCTTTTAACCATCTACTAGTTTTCTAGTTTATGCGTTCTTTACTCCCATCAGTTCTAGGTAAAATGATCTCACAGTTTAAATTTCTTATGAATGAATAAATATAAATAAATACATGCCAAATTATAAATTATTTATAAAATTAAAATGAACCAGAATTGAAAAAAAAATGCATTTTCTTCTGTTTAAGGCAGATCAATTACATATCCAGTCCCTGGTGTAACTAAGTTTTTGAGGCCAATATAAATCCCTTTACTTTTAGTGATTATTTTGTTGTCTTTTTTTTATCTTTTTAGGCTATGCTCATGTTTATTGCAAGTGTCACGGCTCAATCTCTCATTATATTTTTTTTTTCATTCGCTTTTCTGTTACTCTCAAACTTTTTCTTAAAGCAAATCAATTATTCTGTATCTAGAACAAACTGTACCAATATCTGTTAAACCATCTTTTTAAAGTTCTAATAAAATATTTGCAACTTAAGTAATTTCCCTCAATATGACTGAACTACAATTTTTTTTCTCTCACCTTTCTGACACATAATGTATTTTATGATTGCATTCTACAAGCTAACAAGAACCTGTAATATTTTATTGTATTTTTTTTCTTTTCTTCATCTATATACTGGGTGAATAGTACCATAAATGTTTCTTATTTCAAATGGATTACAAAAATAACCATCAATTTATTTTATATAGCAGCTGATTGAATGACAGAACTTGTGAAATTTATGCAATCAAAGTAAGTGGAGTAATCAGGTAGAATTCAAAGAAAAGGTCAGAATCATACTATATAAAACTTACATTTTTTTCTCTCTCAAGTTACAATTTTTCTGTTTCATCTCTTTCAGGCGCTGACCCTAAATAAATAATTTTTATTTGAAATAAATGAGAAAAAAATCAGGTACACCTTTTAACAGCAGTAATTTTTAAATAAACCTGGGCGCCCGTTTTACTACAGGGAGGCGGGGGTAGCCATTTAAATTGTACAGTATGGGCGTGCTAAGCCCGTACGCTCAGCGTATTTTGTGCGAAAATTCGTACGGCCGACGGTCGTACCCAGTGTAGGGTATAGCCGCCGTAAGCAGGGACTTTACTATGGGAGTGTTAGGGGCGTGTATGTTGATAAGCACGAGCGAACGTTCGCATTCGCCCATCGTGCGAAAATTTCGTAGCTCTGGATCAGGCCCAAAGAGAAGGGTAACGCTCACGAAGTTGCACAAAGAGTATCTGGACATAGAGATTGAGAATTAACTATACCTTCTAAACAGAGGCCATTTTAGCAAAGACCCAACTCCTATTCTGAATCACAGGCCTGGCATCTCATTAAGGTCTCCAGCTGGGGGTAATTAACAGGTGGAATGAAATATCCCCCCGACTTTGACTCCTCGTGCGGCCAGGCTGTTGTATTGTGCTACGGCCTTCTCTGTCCTCAGGACCACGGGCTCAATGCCTTGGGACTTGACGTACTGCAATGTGGAAGCTGGGACCTAGACAGGAGGATAAAGGGGAATACAATGAAAAGAAGCAAAAACGAACAGAACAAACAAAATGGCAGGGGGCGTACACTCCCCGCTACGCGATCGTAAGGAGGGACCCTCGCATGCATGTAGGCCATGCGTGGGTCAGGATCTGCCCCAATGTCTTGATATTGCAGCCCTGCATTGTAGATTCCTTCAAATCTTTTGTTCTGGGAACCAAATGCATAACGATCCATAACGATCTATCCCTTCCCCCCACAAAAAAAATGGAGCAACACATAAGTAGTCTAAGATATAGTACTTATTATGTGTTGCAGAGATTAATTTCCTTTAAATCAAGGAGAAACAAGAAAAGCATTGTCAGATACATTATGTCCTCTAGGGGGCAGTGTTGGAGAACTATCACCTGTGTCTGATTTACCTGTAGGGCCTCATTCATTCCACAGCCAATGACCAGAGTCTTCACATCCGTCTTGACAATCTCCTCGAGGTCGGCAGGCTGGACACCGGGGTTGTGCTAGCAGACAAAGACAAGGGGATGGATGAGTGTGGCATCATATGTGCGTTTCTTAATTAACTTGGTTCATTTAATTTGTTGATTAACAGGTTTTTATAATAAAAGGCAATATTTCTTTAATTAACTAAACAAAATCACTATACCAAGAATGTTAGTAATTACAATTTCCCCTTATCGATCTCTTCAGTCTGGGGCTACCATGGCAACCACAGTCACACAGCACATAATTTAGCTCTGATTAATCTACACTGTGCCATCATTATAAGGCCAGGAGTTCCACTTCCATCTAAGCCAAGGACATAAGACCCTCATGAAAAATCCCTAATCGGTGACACTCTGGAGATCAGGGAACATGCTACCCAGTCTACACTCGCCATTCTGCGCCAGATGAGAATAAAGGGAGCATTGATGCGATGTCTTAGCTGGAGAGGAAGGCGAGTGTCTGACTGATGTAGGGGCGAGGTGACAGAATTGCTCCATTACAGCAGTCCGGTCCTGTGCACAGGAGACGTCTCAGGCTGCCAGTCTGCTCCCTCATCCGCCCTCCCTGGCAGCAGCAATGACCCTGCAGAGCAGACACAATGCTGGACGCTCACAACGCTGGCTGCGTGCAGGGTAGAACCAGGGGACATTCCACAGCCTACAGTGAGCACAGATATGTGTTACAGGGATAGACTGCAGAGGTGCAAAGGGAAGAAACACACACAGATAGAGAAACAGATATGAGATGGGGAGAGATAGATGGATGGGGAGAGAGAGGAGAGATGAGATAGATGGATGGGGAGAGAGATCATAGATAGATCTGTATCTATGCATGTATATTTTGGGCTGAGAATGATGCAGTATAGACCTGTAAATAATGTCTGATCTGCACGTCTTATACAGGTAGAAGGAAGGCAGATTCCTGCTCAGGACACAGTATATTCATATCCAGTATCCTGATGGGAAGTGCAGTTCACAGCTTGTCCGTCTGTTCTACTTATACAGAGACCGGCCCTTGTGTTTGGTTACTGGTCATTGAAGACCACAAGCGCTGGCAGAGCTGCTACGGACAACTTAACGCTGACGCTGCTTCTAGCAGCCTGTGAGACACTAATGGGCTGGATCCAGAGCTGAATGCACATCCCATGGCGCAGTGTCTCAGTGTTTATTTCCAGATAGGCAGCGCACAATATGACACATGCTCCAGGACTGAACACAAGTCGCTCTGACGGCTTGTGCTTTGCAGTGTGGAATCACGTAGCCGGTGAGGAATAAGTCATGTGCCGGCAAGTGCACCCGATCCAAAGCTGAATGCAGACAGAAAGAAGTGCCAATCATTTGCACAGCCACAGGTCATCTATGGGCCTGATTCAGACTTAAGAAGGAGCATGAAATGGAGAGGAAAGTTACTCCTGGGCTAAACCATGGTGATTGCAGGGGAGTCATATTTCATCTGTTGCAAACAGTATTAGAGTTGAGAGGTGATGTTTCCTATCCCAAGTCTAAATAACAGAGACTGACACGCCAGCACCTATTTCTGACCAGCGAGTATTGTGCGTGTGTCACATATTATGCAAGTCAAGTAAAAATAATGTTTTGCCCAATTTATTTCCTTTTTGGGGGTTTTAATGCATTCATACTGTAACACAAGCACATGCACCATCACCATTTCCAGCCTACATTCCAGTGTACTCCCCTACCCGTGAGAACATAAATGTCACATAGCAGCACTGATTAAGCCCTTATGCCACAAGCCGAACTTCTATTGTTATCCAGAGGTACCACGACAAGTCCCTTCGGATTGCACACAACCCATTTAATATTTTTGCGCCTTGCATTGTGTACAATCTGGATCCAGCCGAATGGCTGCGACCCCAGAGAGGGCTCATAGTATTCTTGTGTAACAGACTAAAAGGAGTCTCACCCACGTCTGCAAGTCATCCACCACAAAGCACACGCCCCCTGCTGGCAGGTGCATACAGGACAGTCCCAGATACATAAAATACACAATCTACTTCAATGTTATTTAATAGTTATTTTATTTAGGCCTATGTGTTTTGTACATTCGGATTATCAATTAACAGAAAATCCTTGCTCAAAGCATAATCAACATTTCCATTACAGAGAACAATGGAATATTCCTGCACTCGCCTCTGGATGACCGGGGAAGAGAACGCTACAGCTTATGTCTGACCATTAAGTGACTGTGTATCAGGCCGCATTTGTGCTCAGATACACAGCCACATATGTTCATGTCTATAAACACCCATTATTTATGCAGGGTTTCTCCAAGCATTTAATTTTAGACCTTTATCAGCACTGAGCCACTTTATACTACCTTCACATCCTCTAATCTACAGCATGGATAAAGGTGACAGAAATCCACGGCTGAGAAGAGCCACAGGGCTCTTGCGTTACTTAAACCTATTCTGACACTAGACCCTTTCAGTGAAATCATTTTTTCTCACATTTCCTATAAACCTACCACCCTAGAGTGTATAAACATGTCCTTGTGTTCTTTACACCTCTTCCTTTGAATAAGGTCCATTTCTGTACCTGGTTACACCCCTTGATATATGTGAAAGCTGTTATCATGTCCCCCCTCTCCCTTCTCTGCTCCAAGCTTTACATGTTCCTTCCTCTAGTCTCTCTGTATGGTGTGTGACACAGGCCATGCACCATTATAGTTGTTATTCTTTGCACAGTCTCTAAAGTATTTATGTCTTTCTGGAGATATGGGGCTGGATCCAGACTTAAGAAGGAGCTAAGAATAAGAGAGGAAAGTTACAGCTGGGGTAAACCATGTTGAATTCAGGTTGAGTCAGGGTAATTGTATTCTTTGCATGCAGGGATATATCTTTGAATTGCTTACTGCACACAGATACTGACCAGCGTTACTATCACACTGTTATTTAGACTTGGGATAGGAAACATCACCTCTCAACTCTAATAGTGTTTGCAACAGTTGAAATATGACTCCCCTGCAATCAACATGGTTTAGCCCAGGAGTAACTTTCCTCTCTTATTTTCAAGCTCCTTCTTAAGTCTGGACCCAGCCCATGGCCTCCAGAACTGATCACAGTATTCCAGGTGAGGTCGCACCAATGACCTATACAGTGACATTACTGCTTCTCTCCTTCTGCTAATTCCTCGCCCTATACCACCAAGCTTCTGACTTTCTCAATGACGCCTAGACCCCTTTCCTCCTCAGTAGTTGCTATCGTACTGCCATTAATGATATATTGAGCTGGGGTTTTTTTTTTGCCCCACGTGCACGATTTTGCATTAAACTTATGTTGTCCCACACTTGACCATTCCTTCCGTCTACTCCTATCAATAATTTTATTTACCCCTCCTGGTGTCTACCATGTTACATATCTTCCCATCAGCCAACACGTTAGATGACCAATAAAGATATTGGCATAAGTTACTGATGGGACAGATCAGGCTGCATCTGGAGGAGAACGAGGGACTCCTTTATTTCAGATGGAATTTGATCCTTAAGCATGGAAGACGTGGGCAGTGATTCTAGCACTGGGAACATGTGAATAACCTGTCCTTCATAGGCTTCCATCCCGGTAGCATCTTACATTGGTGCCGGTCTCTCTCCAGTCCCATGTGCGACTCCCTCCAGGCCAGACTTTACAGTCTTTATAGACCTGTCCTCCAACGCTCATACTCCCCCAGGAGATGCTGGTGATTTCCGGAGAGGTCATCCTGCAGACTTTATAAAAAAAAAAAATAAAAACAGATGAAAGTATCTGCTCAGTATAGTAAATATACTTCATAAAATGCTTTATTATACAGCAAACTTGGCGTAATAGAGGTGTTGAACCTTGACCTGTGACACAAGAACCATATTTCCCATCAGCCCTATGTAAATCCCCAATACACAAACTTTAGGCAATTTCCTTTGTCTAGCTGATCAGCCATTGAATTGGCGCTCCCACGTTGCACACATTTGATCTAGCAGACCCACATAGCGTGCACTGACACCAACTGAACGCACATCCGTGACTGTCCAGCCTCACTGAACAAGCCTTTTTTTTTATCATTTCACTGTGTAGATATAAAACACCCCCCTAATATCCAGAAACACCCAACACTGGATCAGACGTTCACCACACCCGCATAAACGATGGATCTCCCTTGCCTGGATGGTTTCGTTTGTGAATTAGAGATCTTTGGGGCTGATTCAGAGTGTGGCAATAAGGGTAAAAGAGGTGCAAGTGTACAGCTGAGTTATACCATTTAGCAATATAGTGTGTGGGGAGGGGGCAATTATTTTTCCTATTTTTGCATGCATGAAAAATACTTTACTTTTGCACATAAAACTAATATTGCATAGCTTTATGATTCTTCTATAAAAGGTATACCAAGAGACTTTTTAATCCTAATTTCACATTGTCTGCCTTGCAGTTCAACATGGTATTGGTCAGGTCTACACCTGTACCTAAAATAAAGTTTAAGTATATTTGCTGCCGAGGGCCCAAGGCCAAGGCCCTAGGAGGGAGACCACAAGAGCCTGCACACAACACTAAGTATAGCTGTGACTATTATTATTTAAAGTGTATATTTTCATTGAACATAGTAGCAGAACTGCTAATAATCACAAACTACCTGACCAGCAACTGCGTTTTTAGCAAACAAGGTGTATTTTAAGATGTTCTTTCCTTTCTGTCTTTGTAGAGATTCTATATATCTCTTGCATATACAGCCCTGGTCAGACCCAGTGCATGGATGCTTTTATCAAACCTCTGTACCCTTCAGTTGCACGTCACCAATGGCTCAGTAGTTAGTGACTTCGGGCCTGATCCAGACCTACGCCCGCAAGCGATCGTATGCCGTTCGGGAGCATAAAACCAGGCAAAAAACCCCACTGCGCATGTGCCGTATGACAACTTCCGGTCGTCCGGAGGACAAGAGCGTACAGCGAGCAAATTTTGAGCGTAATTTTCGCCCAAGGGGCGTGCGTTTTGTACGACGATAGTCCGGATGCTCGAGTTACTACACAGAGGCGGGGATAGCCATTTAAATTGTACAGTATGGGCGTGCTAAGCTATGTACGACCAGCGTATCGGTACGAAAATTCGCACGGACCCTTGAAAAAGTTAGGGTAGGGTTCAGCCGCCGTAAGTCAGTACAAACAATGGGAGTGTCATGGGCGTGAAAGTTTATATGCCCGGGCGATCATACGCTACACTCGCAGGCGTAGGTCTGGATCAGGCCCTTCTCCTCTGGATTTAGATGACAATTAGCGTAAATAAACATTGAAAACTGCTGCCAGATTGTGTAAAATAAGTTTTTCATGGCTGGATTTTGTACATTACCCAAGTCCCCAGAAGTGTTCCAAATCCTACAGTATACTTCACAGGAATTCTCCATCTTTACATATAGAAATACTTGTGCCATTACCTCAGAGACTCTTACAACTTCATACTGTGTGTTCAGGTCTCCAAAGCCCGTCTCTAGGGGGCAGTATTGAGGATGGTCAAGTAGAGGCCCTATAGAAATATGTACAGTACTAGCTAACAATGTGTTTGATGCAACAGTCAACGTCTTAAAGATAATTTGCAGCTCTTCCAGCAAACCCATGAGGTGCCTGCCCAGTGTGGTTTTTGGGGGTGTCACCAGTAACCCTAATCCCCAGCTTTCCTTTCTGTATGGTTTTATAATTGCTTTTACATTGCAGGGTGGGTGTAAACCCCATCCAAAAACCTTATTAAAACCATATGCTTTTACATAAGCCCTTCCCAGCTCACAAATCAGGACAGCTTGGCAGTATGCTAAACCATTGTCAGTGCTGTATTCAGGAGGTGGCAGTCTATTTATTTATTTTAATTATTGGAATTTTAAACTTTCGTCAAAATCCATCCACTGGAAATCCCAAAACAGGATTCATGGCTCAAAGTTTGGCCTGGTGTACACCAACAGAGGTCCGACCGCCTGTTAGAGGGTATGAGTCTCTAATGATGTACATCTGGAAGTATGACCTCCAGAAGTGAACACAGTATTCCAGGCGAGGCTGCACAAATGCCCTATAAAGTAACGTTATTGGTTGGTTTTACGTAATCTGGCAATACTTATAATAATCTGACACCAGCTTCATATAAAGAGGACACAGGAACATCAAGTTGTTTTCTGACTATGTTAGGACATTTGTTCAGTCGCTGTGCATTGCCTTTTGGTTACTCCATGTTGATTCCAAAAGTCCACAACAATTCAGTGTCTACAACTTTCAGGTGATTACTTCACAGATGATGGCTAATTTATAATACATTGACATCCAATTTCTTATTTTTGTTTCTTGCTCCATTGAACTATGCTGTACACAGCAATTCAGTTGCAATTGAAGCTGTGGCCACTATTGTCCCGTACCATTCTAACAGTGGAAATCCTGACACTTATCTGGATCAAGGGTTCCAATTTTGATGCAATGGGATCCTGAACAGATTAAGACTATGAAAACATTTGCTTTAAAACCATGTCAGCTGAGGCCTTTCAACACAGCCACATCACCAACTGTACTGGGGGGACCACGCAAAATGTGTCAGCACCACGTTCCTTCAGGTGTCTTATACCAGAGCCCCGTACAAGAAGTTCCGCCAAAATGCAGAAGTTTACCTTTGTTTCTTAAAACATGTTTTCAATTAACAGTTTTTTGTTTTGTTTGCAATAAAATAGTTCACCAGAGTTATATGGAGGTCTCAAGTGTCACATCCCCATTCATGGCTGTTATACAGAGTAAGTTATGAACTCGTTCCATTCCACCCTTCCTACTGATCTTGTTACATTCACCTAGCAATCACACAATACTTTTCATACTATACTTCAGGAATTGTCAAATGTTTGCAAAGTCGGTGCCTCAAAAAACAAAAACAGGGCTAATGAAAAGCAAAAAAATCTGCTTGAAATCTGCCATCATACCCTCCTTGTCCCTTCTCTGCTCCAAGCTATATATTTACTTCATCTGGTCTTTCTTCATATGTTGTGGGACACAGGCCATACACCTTTTTAGTTGCTCTTCTTTATACGGTCTCCAGACCCTCCAACTGTACCTATTTAGCAGGTATAATACCATGTTTTTTTGTGGTCTGTACCAGCTACAAGGGTTCTTGTACCAGATTCTGTCCCACCAGTTCTATAGCATCTGATCACTATAGCAGAGCTGCAGGGACAGACTCCTTAAGCTCTGCTATAGTGACAAGACCCTCTCCTGTGATACTATAGTGACAGGACCCTCTCCTGTGATACTATAGTGACAGGACCCTCTCCTCTGACCATCACCAGCCAGGCATCAACATCACTGACCATCACCAGCCAGGCATCAACATCACTGACCATCACCAGCCAGGCATCAACATCACTGACCATCACCAGCCAGGCATCAACATCACTGACCATCACCAGCCAGGCATCAACATCACTGACCATCACCAGCCAGGCATCAACATCACTGACCATCACCAGCCAGGCATCAACATCACTGACCATCACCAGCCAGGCATCAACATCACTGACCATCACCAGCCAGGCATCAACATCACTGACCATCACCAGCCAGGCATCAACATCACTGACCATCACCAGCCAGGCATCAACATCACTGACCATCACCAGCCAGGCATCAACATCACTGACCATCACCAGCCAGGCATCAACATCACTGACCATCACCAGCCAGGCATCAACATCACTGACCATCACCAGCCAGGCATCAACATCACTGACCATCACCAGCCAGGCATCAACATCACTGACCATCACCAGCCAGGCATCAACATCACTGACCATCACCAGCCAGGCATCAACATCACTGACCATCACCAGCCAGGCATCAACATCACTGACCATCACCAGCCAGGCATCAACATCACTGACCATCACCAGCCAGGCATCAACATCACTGACCATCACCAGCCAGGCATCAACATCACTGACCATCACCAGCCAGGCATCAACATCACTGACCATCACCAGCCAGGCATCAACATCACTGACCATCACCAGCCAGGCATCAACATCACTGACCATCACCAGCCAGGCATCAACATCACTGACCATCACCAGCCAGGCATCAACATCACTGACCATCACCAGCCAGGCATCAACATCACTGACCATCACCAGCCAGGCATCAACATCACTGACCATCACCAGCCAGGCATCAACATCACTGACCATCACCAGCCAGGCATCAACATCACTGACCATCACCAGCCAGGCATCAACATCACTGACCATCACCAGCCAGGCATCAACATCACTGACCATCACCAGCCAGGCATCAACATCACTGACCATCACCAGCCAGGCATCAACATCACTGACCATCACCAGCCAGGCATCAACATCACTGACCATCACCAGCCAGGCATCAACATCACTGACCATCACCAGCCAGGCATCAACATCACTGACCATCACCAGCCAGGCATCAACATCACTGACCATCACCAGCCAGGCATCAACATCACTGACCATCACCAGCCAGGCATCAACATCACTGACCATCACCAGCCAGGCATCAACATCACTGACCATCACCAGCCAGGCATCAACATCACTGACCATCACCAGCCAGGCATCAACATCACTGACCATCACCAGCCAGGCATCAACATCACTGACCATCACCAGCCAGGCATCAACATCACTGACCATCACCAGCCAGGCATCAACATCACTGACCATCACCAGCCAGGCATCAACATCACTGACCATCACCAGCCAGGCATCAACATCACTGACCATCACCAGCCAGGCATCAACATCACTGACCATCACCAGCCAGGCATCAACATCACTGACCATCACCAGCCAGGCATCAACATCACTGACCATCACCAGCCAGGCATCAACATCACTGACCATCACCAGCCAGGCATCAACATCACTGACCATCACCAGCCAGGCATCAACATCACTGACCATCACCAGCCAGGCATCAACATCACTGACCATCACCAGCCAGGCATCAACATCACTGACCATCACCAGCCAGGCATCAACATCACTGACCACCACCAGCCAGGCATCAACATCACTGACCATCTCCAGCCAGGCATCAACATCACTGACCATCTCCTGCCAGGCATCAACATCACTGACCACCACCAACCAGGCGTCTCCATCACTGATCATCACTGACCCCATCTATCCCTCATCACGCAGGCCTCTCCACCCCTGTACATGCATCTCCATCCCAGACCATGCAAACATCTGAGAACCTTCCCTTCATCACAGATCATATGAACATCTGAGGACCTTCTCTTCACCACCCCCTGATCATGCATATTTATCCTTAATCATCATCTCCTTCACTAATCATACAGCTCCATCACTAGCTATACAAACACCTGAGACCTTTTCTTCTTCAACCCAGATCTCCATCACTGATCATGCAGCTCCCTGAGAATTTTTCCTTCTCCGTAATTGAACATAAAAAACATCTCCTCTTCATCCCAGACCATGCATCTCCATCCTAGACCATGCAACCCCTGATAATCTCCTCTTCTCCTTCACTGACCATGCATCTCCACACCTTGACCATACAAACACCTCAGAACCTTTATTTCTTCATCACAGACCATATTAACATCTAAGAACCTTCTTTTCATCCCAGACCATGCATCATCATCCCACACCAATAAACCCCCTGAGATCATTCTCTTCCTCATCACTGATCATACAAACAGCTGAAAACCTTCTCTTCTTCATCAGACTATGCAACCCTCTGAGAACCTTCTCTCCATCTCCCTGACCATGCAACCCTCTGAGAACTTTCTCTTCTCCAACCCCTGACCATGAAACCTTTTGAGAACATTTTCTTCATCACTTACCATTCAACCATCTTAGAATCTTTTTTTCCTCCATCAATAACCATGCAACCCTCTGTTAACCTGCTCTACCTCATCCCTGACCATGCAGCCCTCTGTCAACCTCTTCCTCCCTCCCAACACCACGCAACTATCTGCCAATCTTCTCTACTCCATCACAGACACTACAGCCCTCTAAGAAACATCTCTTCTCCCTCCCTTGATCATGCAGCCTAATCTTCATAAAAACTATTCCTAATTTATCAGTATTGTTACAAAGTGTTCATTAAACCTACATTGTGAATATTTGTTTATATGATTGATCTGTGTATTTGCAACACTGTTTATGAACATAGTACAATTTTTCCTTCAAGTTTTTTTCAAACATCTGTTTTGTGATTAATGAAACTGCAGGTGACATATATTGTGTAACACAACATTACAGCATTCATTTTGTGGTAGATATTAAATGCCTCATTAAACCTCATATAAAGTGATACCCTTACTTAGATACAGATAGTTAATGAGTTGATCGTCTAGTTATTGCTGATCTTAAGCTTGATACACGTGGTCTAATAAATTGTTTAAAAGTACCAAATCCGTCAGTCAGGCGTGATGGAAGAACAGTGCGTAGGAAACGTATTTGGTACGATAACGTGACTTATTTCTATATCTCATTGCACGTGCTGCATGTCTGATGCAATATATTGGTGTGATCGTCCCTTTATAGGTGTTTTTTTGGGGGGTTCTTGACACACCATATATGTAGCATTGGATCAGTAAATCTGGACACGCTGAGATAATTTTTCTATTCTGCTGATCATCATATGATCTAAGAGGTTTAAACAATCTCCACACACTGACAGATTTATTTTCAAGATTTATTAGATTCTATAGTGCTGGGTATAGAGATCTGCGGAAAGTGATCTTCATCTGTCATGTCCACAGGCGGATAATTGTTTAACTGGAATAGAGTCACAAGTGTTGGTGTTGTGGACCAGTTCTTCAATGTCACCGTGTGTCACTATGAAAAAAATCAGCAATACATCCACACAATCTATTTACCACTGTGCTTGGTGTATTTTTTGCTTGGCTGTATGTTCTTGACTTAATAACATGTTCTGCTTCCGTCCCTTCTTTTTTTAATGTTTTTCTTGATTAGACTCATAACCGCCATCAATAGTCATCTAGTAGTGCGGATAATGCCTTGTTGATATTCTATTGCTTTGCTTTGTGATTTATTGCACTGAGTTCAAAATTATTCATGGTTTAATTTAGGACATCCAGGTTTATCCCCTTTCCCGAATTTAGTAGGGAATTTATAGTAAGTCAGAATATATAAGATGATAGATCACTAAATACGCACATAGTTTCCTAAAGAAGTGAGAGATGTGATGTTCCTCTGATTAAATGGTTTAATGATTTCAAAGTTGAAATATTAAGGGGAAAAAGTACAGGGGCTACTTCTCTAACAGACTTAATAAAAAATCTATTTTGTTCTTTAATATGTCCGCTTACATTATCACACCTCTGAAGAAGATTACACGTTATACAGGATGCACAGCTATTGGTATAGACTATGTTTGTGTGTTACAGTGTACTCTACATTTTAACAAATCTATTAAATCATCTCAATCATGTTTTTTGACTACATTACTCTATGGAATGGTTTTTCCATAGTGATAACTAGACTTTATATGTTTTCTAGCCTCCAATTACCAATTAACGAAAGAATCTGATCTTTTGATTAAGAGAAGTGCAGGGCATTAAACACAGCGCAGAAATTGAGGCCAATGTGTAATGTACAGAGATTCGTTGATCTAGAAAATGAACAGTCTCAGGAAATTATTTTTCTTTGCTCACCTGTCTATAATACTGTAGAGTGAACTGCGATTTCTATATGTTGCTGGGCAATGCCACCTATAATAATCTTACCCTGTAATGATGACTTACTCCATTCCTTATACCACCCTGGCAATATCCCGCGTCTTACATAGCTGTGTCAAATAGATATCCTGGGGCCGCAGACCCTGGAATGATCCCTTTCACAATGCAGGGTTGACCCGGGAGATTCTTGGGACCCGGGTCTGTCCTGACAGTGTGATGGGTGGTGCGTGGCTCCTGACAGAGAGATTTCTTTACTTTTGCCAATACAATAGTTTTTTTGATAATAGATTTTTTGTGTACGATCCTAGTTGAAAAACCTTTGGTCGCATCTTTCACACTGCCCCCCTACCCGGGTCTGACCCAGGAAAATCCCCTTTCTCCTTAGAGTCGGGAAGAGTATCCTGGGCAGTACCTTTCACATTACATCTTAACCTGGGTAGTTGGACCGTGTCCCGACAATAACCTGGGCTTTTGGTGGTGAATGGAGTAGAAGTGGGGTCTGCAGTTATGGGGGATTTTTTTTTACATAAGAATAATGTTCATTTATATAAATATTGTGATCGTCGAGTAATCTATCTATAAATCTTAAGTGTTTCTATTTAAAATACACTTGTCATTAGTTTTGGTCCATTAGTCTGCTGCTGATCACACCTGTAAATGGTAACTATCTAATGACTCTAAAATTCCAGTGCACGGCTACTGATAGGTAGAAGTCTGTGCGTTGGCTCATATCAGGAGCAGTTGCTCAGATCCGTGAGTAATCACAGTCCTCCATTTGCACTCGTTAGGCGCTGACTGTAATATTTAAGGCTTTTTTGGCTACTCTGCTCCTGATGTCTGTACGATTAAGGACTGTCTATGACAGAGGATATAACGCTTGTTCTCCTCTCCCCAGTCTCAAAGGCACTGGTGGAGCTCCACTTGAAGCTCATGAGAAAAATCGGGAAGTCTGTAACACTCGACAGATGGGAGAAGTATCTAGTGAAGGTACGATTTCCGAGGAAAAATGTAATGTAAATATATATTTAAATGATAATATATATTTTTTTTTTTTTGGAGCGCTCTGTCTTAAGGAGAAGAAATTACATAATATCAGATGGTTTTTATATATGAAGTGATGGTCACTCCCATACATTCCGTACAATGTTGTTTTAATAATCTAACATTTGAGTTTTGTTTGTTTAAATGCGTCTTGGTTACTGTATCTGAGACCAATCATTGGTGTTTCTAAATGTAGATATGCCAGGATTACAACAGCACCTGGGCCTGGGAGATGGAGAAGAAGGGGTACCAGGAGATGAGCGTGGAGTGTAAAGTGGGGATACTGAAGGTAATGTATGTCCTGTATCACCATTATGCGTCTCGTTTTGCTGTGTCTCGAGTTGACGGGGAAGATAAATTGCTAGTGTTGCTCGTGTACCTTATCTTACTATATCTCCTGTTTCCCATGATTTATCTGCTGCATCCATAGGTGGACACATTATCTCTAGTCTGCGCTTGACCTTTAAAAGTCTAATTTGTAAAATTCAGTTCTGAAGGTTTTCATGTTCTGCTGAATTCTCCGCATGTGCCTAATAAGTGTAATCTCCACAATGAATAGAAAAGGTTTATGCCCGTTACTAAACAGAACGGGGCGTGTAACTTATCAGCAAGTTCAGTAAGTAACTCTGCTGTTCCTTTCCCAAAAACTTTTTTGTTTTATTTAGATTTGTTACCTTTGTAGGACCAGATTCTGATTTCGGAAGCTTTTCCGTGCGTTCGTAATACTAAATAAGTACGTTTTGCAAAAGTAACGCATTTCGGAACACTTCCGTTGTGAAAGCAACCTTATCGTTAGCGCACGCGTATATGACGGAAGTGAAACATTCGCAAATACGACCGCACATCTACTACTTGACCACGCCCATATTTTTGCTATTTACATTCGGACTGACGCCTACTTATTAATAATCCGTCCGACCTTTTATGTTCGCACGCTTTTTTTTGTCATACGGAATTTACCTACGTATCATTCCGATTACGCTTCATAACTCCATGGTCTGCACATGCGGACTAAATAGAAATCACCCCACTTACGCATTTTGCGTGCGTACATGACCAGACGTTCTTAACTCTGAATACGGTCCGTGATGTTTACATTTTATGTGCGCATGCTTTTGATTTATAATTGTCAACGTTTGATGCATCAGTTAGGATTGGCAACATAGGACGGTATTCACACCTAAGAGTGAGTTAGGTGAGGACAGATCCGCCACTAACCCATCCCTCTGTTTTTAGATACCTTTTTGGCACATATGAGTGCTATAGGGCTACCTCATCTTACCGTGCATACTTTCTTTCTTAAGAAGGAACCTACGCACGGACATTGCCTCCCCGGCTAATCTATATCCCTCCACCCTCCCACTTCTACCTAATCACTCCCTGTGGCGGAATTGTGCTGCCTCTTTATAACTAAACTACTAAGAGGTACATGGATTGTGTAAATGACGCACACGTAGTAAGTATTTTCCTAAATATACGCACATAAGAAGCAGAAGCTTCTTAGGTGTGAATACGGGCCATAGTTAGCTTCTTTTAAAAAGATTAATATACACAAAATGAGTATAATTATGGTTAATGTTTGGTTTCTTTGTTTTTCTTAAATAATGGCTAATTGTTAAACTGTGTAGAGGGATTTGTGATGAAATGAGCTGAATATGTAAAGTTTATCCAGTTATTGCTACTTTCCAGTTGGACAAGTTACTAACATTAAAGTTGTTTTGATTCCTATGTTGGTTGTGTCATTTCTCTCCCTCTTCTGGTAACCTTGAGGCACTAAACCTCAATCCGCTGTCTTTGCAGCACTTGTGCGAGTGTCAGTTTGACGACAATCTGAAGTTTAAAAATGCCATCAACGAAGAGGACGCCGACGCCATGCGCCTGCAGCCGATAGGGCGAGATAAGGACGGGTTAATGTACTGGTATCAACTGGATCAGGATCACAATATCCGCATGTACATCGAGGAGCAGGATGACCAAGACGGGTCTACGTGGAAGTGCATTGTCAGGTCAGTCTTGTGTGTAAGGAAAACGGCTGTGGACAGTAACGGCAACAGAGGTGCTTATTCCTCACCAGGAGGATTAGATTCTGGGGCATATAGGAGTCGGTAATAACAATTTCCAGAGCATTGTGTGTGTGTGTGATCGGAATTGCTGAAGGCCAGAGAGGTTGCAGTAATAGGTGGAAGATGAGATTGTGAAGTAGAGGACAATAGCAATATTTAAATACAAAATACAAATAATTTAAATATACTAAATGTGAGAAATAAAGAAAAGAGCACACGTGAGACAAGGGCTATGGGGTGATTGGTGATTGGTCACGATATCGTTTAGAAAGCCGGGAGCACAAATGTATTTATTTGTATTGCGCGATCATATTACTGAAATACCTGCTGACGTAACGCTTCTTCTGGTGCAGGACCAGGAATGAACTGGCGGAAACCCTAGAACTCCTGAAAGCACAAATAGACCCAGCGTTGCTGAAGAAACCTGAGCCACAGGACGGTTCATCTCGTGAAAGTCCCAATCCAGAGGATGAAGAGCTCAAGAAAGAGGCAGACGCGGGTACGTTCTATGTGACCATTCTGGTGTCCATACCATTGGCCTAAATACAATTTCTCTTACATCCATGTGGGTGGCCCAGCGGCCATGGGGTTGGCAGGGGCAAAGGAGCTGGGCACTTGGACGGGTTTTGGGAATTTAGTAGAATGTAATAGATTCTAGACAGGAAGGTCCTATTTTCTTGTACAACATAATCTTTCTCCTTCCTGTACTATGGCTGTCTCTTAATAACGCCGTGAGTCCCCGCTGCGATGGCTGCATTACAAAGTAGGGACAGGCGAAAGTGGCTTTTTGGCTATCTCTCTCTCTAATGAATGTGTGGGTGTGCGATTCACATAGTGACCCATTCGCTTTCGGAAGCACCTCCTCTGGACCACCGGAGAAGTGAGTAACCCTCTCCAGGGATTTAGGATTAGGCTGAGGAGGGGGGTGGACTTAGTGTTAGGCTGCTGAAGGGGGGACCTAGGGTTAGGCTGGGTGTGGGTCCCCGCTTAGAACGGCCCTATTGTGATAGGACCTCTTCCTCCCAGCCAGTTTCGAACTGGCTGGGATTTCGATTGCATATGCCTCCATGAAGCATAGCAATTGATCCACGGAGCTCCAAGCTTTCAGTGCTCCGAAATTTAAGTAAAAAAGGCCCCCCCACTTCTTTCTCTAATTTTAACCCTAACCTTCCCTTCCTGGCAGCCTGACCCTAACTCTCCCTCCCTTACTTGCAGCCTGACCCTAACCCAACATCTCCCGCAGTCTGACCCTAACCCTCCCTACCCTGCACGCAAGTCCGGCGATAGAAGTGGTGGCGAAGGGATTTCGGTGGCGGTGATATTTGCCAATCAGAATGGGTGAGTATGCCAATCGGCATTCTCACCCATTCTAAAAAAAAAAATTATTTAAACTGAGCATTATTTGAAATAGGTACATCCGAAAAGGAATGAACAGTTTCTAACTTGGCACTGAAAATGGGTTAGGCTGTGGGGGAATGGGGAGAGTTAGGGTTAGGCTGCTGGGGGGGTGGGTCTTAGGGT